>WWET01004774.1:0-13954 GCA_011038615.1 Limnodynastes dumerilii | reverse complement strand
ACATGCAAATAACATATAATTGCACCCCTCACATTGCTATATGGCTGTTCAGCGGCAAATTTGCTCCTATTTTTGTTGTTGTTATACTTGTTGCTCCTATCGATTCCTCTGCTCCAGACTTGACAAATCTTTGTATAAGATACATTAAGCCCCCGGTTTCCAACTGGCAGCATGAGCTCTGCATACAAAGAGCCATTTCTGCCCTCAAGGTTCTAACGCTTTCATTTGGTAGAGAGGTGTGGTGGCAGAAATGATTAGCTGGGCAGAGCCAGGAAAATAATGGAGCACCTGCTGTCTGCCAACAGCAGACAGTCTTGTTACCTTAATGTACAGCCATGGGCAAAACTCAGCATTTACATGTGTGGTGAGGTCACATCACCTGTAGCTCTACTACCTGGGAGGTCCTAATGTTACTGGATCCAAATAGCAAACGTGACTTTTATATGTGTAAATAGCGCTGTCTTATCGAGAACTACTGGAAATTTATTGTAGTCGTGTCTTCAAAAAACTGATCTGTCACAATACAGATCATTTTAGCGTGAACTCTTATTATTATTATTATTATTAATAACGTTTATTTATAAGGCGCCACACGGTATCCACAGCGCAAGAGGCAATAGCAAAGCCGATAGTTACATATACAATACAATAAACAGAGGGTATAAAAACATGAATAAGGAATACAATAGATGTACAAAACAAAAATAAAACACAGTACAAAAATAGCGGAACAATATGTAAGGTAAGGAGAGAGATAGACAGTAGAGAGAAAAAGGTAGGTAGTGATGATGATAGGGTAGAGGGATGATGATAGGAGGGAGGAGGACCCTGCTTATAAAAGCTAACATGCTTGAAAGAGGGTGAACAAACAGGAGACACAGTGATGAAGATGGCGAGGGCAGGTAAGTTAGGTGGAGGAAGGGTAGGCTATCCTGAAGAAGTGGGTTTTAAGGGAGCGTTTGAAGGATTGGAGGGTGCTGGATTGCCTGGTAGAACTATACCCGTACACTTCACTAATGAGGAACACATACATGTGAACACCACCATCATACTCATCATTGTTTCTATATAAGACCCCAAACATATTTGCAGCCCCAAACAATGGGAATAACAGATCATATAAAGTACATAAAAGGCAAAAAGATGTGTCAGGGGACACACATGAGGTCTACAAGAGATGAACCATGTACAAATACAAAATAAATACAGTAACTATTAATGCACGGGCAAAACTAACCCGCAAATAACAAACAGAAATATAGACAGGCCAACTACTACAAAGCATAATGCAGCCATGGTAAAAAGATAATACAGGAGTGTGAGGAGCATTAAGTAGCTCTATCATACTGAACACTTAAGTGATGGTTTCACAACTCATTAATTATATAAAGATAAGGAACAACTTGGCTGCTATTGTGTGCTCTCTTTATGAGGGTGCATTAAGCAGACATGTTTATTGCTATATTGTAAAGATAAAAATGAATTGTCAGCGAATGCCCAAGGACATAACTCTGCGGTCATATGGAGACAATCTATGTAATATATGTTCTGGTTCAATTATACCCTCATGGCAGGACTGGAAGACTAAATATTCCATTCTGAGTCCAAAACATTGCTAAAATGCAGTATAACGAGTCTGACCTGAGACACAGGTATTCACAAGCTCCTGTTATTTCCATGTAAACTCTACAAGTGTCACTATGTCACCTTCTGCTGTTACAGGCAGATTATACAGGCGTGTGTAACACAATACTGTCTGCAGTGTAACTTCCCACAACACTCAAAGTCCATCCTCAGTGTCCCTTGTACAATATGTGGAATGGAATATGGCAAAAGGTAAGCAGTAAACATGGGTTAAAAAAAAGAGTAAATGTTGTACTGAGAAATATTCTGGTGATGGGATGTCGTTGCCACTGCAGGAATCCCGTTTCCTATAGTGATACAGCTGAATTCATTGCTTAATTGCAGCTGTATACCTTCCAGCAGCTGTTTGATAAAGAATATATTGTATAGGACCAATATTAAATGTTTTTATTTCAACAACATACCTGTTCCTGGTTAGGGTTAGGCTAAGGAGAGGGGAGGGCTAAAGTTAGGCTGTGGGACAAGAATGGTTAGGGTTAGGGAAGGGTTAAGGTTAGGCTGTGGGACAAGAATGGTTAGGGTTAGGGAAGGGTTAAGGTTTGGCTGTGGGGCGACGATGGTTTGGGTTAGAGAAGGGTTAAGGTTAGGCTTCTGGACGAGGATGGTTTGGGTTAGGGAAGGGTTAATGTTTGGCTGCGGGACGGAGATGGTTAGGGATAGGGAAGGTTTTAGGTTAGGCTGCGGGACGGGAATGGTTAGGGTTAGGGAAGGGTTAAAGTTAGGCTGCAGGAAGGGAATGGTTAGGGAAGGGTTAAGGCTAGGCTGCGGGACGGGAATGGTTAGGGATAGGGAAGGGTTAAAGTTAGGCTGCAGGAAGGGAATGGTTAGGGAAGGGTTAAGGCTAGGCTGCGGGACGGGAATGGTTAGGGATAGGGAAGGGTTAAAGTTAGGCTGCAGGAAGGGAATGGTTAGGGAGGTAGGTTAGGGAAGGTTAGCTTGCGGGTAGAGGAGGGTTTGGGTTAGGATGAAGAAAATCTCCCTGTCACCGCTGGGGCGACGCTGTCTCACCAGAAACTGCGAAAACTGACGGAAGACGTAGCTTCATTGACGCAAAGGGATCTGTCAAAATACAGATCATCTGAGCTCCGAAGTACACTGGTGACCATAGCACAATATAGAGATTTCCACCTCTTACAGTAACGCAAGGTACAGAACAGATCCTGCAGACTTTAATATAACACATGCCCTAAATGCCGGTGACCAGAGAACAATCCATATAAAGGAACATCTGGAGATATTACAAATAAAGGGGCCCTGTGTCTAATGACATTTACATGCTCCCATGGACAGTGCTGGCAGGCACCGCTGACCTTGTTACAGCAGTTGTATTGGCCATAACCTCCTTTATTGGTTTGGTTTACAGATGTATTGATTTCCCAGACATGAGGTCACTGTATATAGCAGCTAATGCTATCATGTGATATAATTAGACAATATTGATTTAACATGATTCATAAGAGGCCCAACTATTAAAAGAAGCCAGTGTATTGTCAGTGTGAGTTGTTTCCAGATTTCCCTATTTCATGCGTTCTGATGTAGCTTGGGGCCAGATTGACTAAGCTGCAGGTTTGGAAAAGTGGAGATATTGCTCATAGCAACCAATCATGACATTCTCTAGTATGTAATAAGAAAGTGAGAGGTAGAATCTGATTGGTTGCTATAGGCAACATCTCCACTTTTCCAAACCCGCAGCTTAATCAATCTGGCCCTTGGATGTGTGCGCGAAACAAGAAGTTTTATTCAGCCCCTTTGTTCCTAATAAAACACTTCTAACCCAGGAAACGCGATAAAACAATTCCCGTCTCTCTGGCGAGGATTAGGCGTACGGGTTTAAAGTAACATCCCTCTGCACGGAAAACCTATCCAGTCCTTTATGATGTCTGCGCTCGGCTCTGGATTGGGTGCACCTGCTTGGGCACGACCTTACTGTACATTGACTACATGCCTCCAATCTTTCCCTCCCTCGGAATGGCTCATGAATATGTGCTCTGCCGTTCTCAGCATGTGCAGTAGAAAATCATGCAGAGAAACATCCCATCAGCTTGCTCACTTCTGGCCCTCTGGGTTAAAGCCAGACAGGCGCCAGCCCTGTCTAAAGCAGTATTCTTTCAAGCAATGCTTATATTTAAACATCACATTAAGGATGATACTATATCTTATTAGAATAACATTTTGAAAGATAGTTTGAATATATTCAGTTCTCTGAAACATAGGCGTCTGCTCACTGATTTAAATATCTCTATTTCTTTAGGGTATTTAAAGAATGTTTGTGATTCAGCTTTTCTCTAAAGACTTGCTTAATATATGTTTTGACATATCCCTATGAGGGGAAATTATTTAATAGCGCAGGAACAAGTTTTATAGGAATATCAAAATAAAATACTGTTTTAGATGCCCAAGAGGTATCTATGGAGGGGGGCCCCCAAGAAGTTGCCACACATTTCTTTAAGTATTCCTGGCAAGAGCTGGATATAAAATATGTCAACTTGTGCCTCAATGGTCCCCCAAACTCATGGCCTCTCTTCTATAGTGAATACTAGCAGGCTGTCTATCTCCCTCCTATACTGATTCTGGTGGCTCATGCCTTTTAAAGGGGTGGGGCTTAGAAGAAGTTTGACCAAAAGTGGGTGTTACTGGATATTGAACATAGGGTGTTGACAAGTCTCAGGCTAGGGGAGGTAACCCACTGTCCCCTTCATCCACCGAATGCATGACCCAGCAGCAGGCTGTTATGGTCGTGGGATACCATGCTGCAGAGTATAACTAGAAGCCTGGTCTTCACTAGAGCCCCTGATGGTGTGGATAGGCTGAGCTGCAGACACCTAGCAGGTCCACAGCTGAAAATGGAAATCAAAATGGGAAAAATAGGCAAGCAGGAAAATGCCTGAGCAAACAGACAACAAAGAACACAGATAAGGGCTGTACCACAGGGTAGAACCACAGTCACACAGCCACAAAGGCAGAGCTGGCAGGATCACAGGAATGAATGTGGGCAACCAAGGAGAAAGAAGAACTGCAGACTGGGAGCTGGAGGGGAAGGAGCACACAAGGGACAAAGTGAGAGTACAAGGCACACTCAGCAATCACAATAACTATAGCCAAGAGACTAAAGACTAGGAGCATGTGATCGCAAGGAAGTCAAACGCTATATCTGGTAGTGTATTGAAGTGCTGACAATTCTTAAACTATGATTGGCTGGCATCCTGGCTACTAGGCAACAGCATTTCTGCTGCCCCAGCAAAGCCCCCTGGGTAACACTTATTTTGCCCTAATTTGCAACTTTGAAATGTCGGGAGGTGTGTGTCTAGCACTCAGATCCATTGCTTTGCTTTTTAGAGGCAAAAGCAATCGATTTCCCAGCCAGTTCAAAACTGGTTGGGAAAGAACAGCCCTTTCAAAGGGGCTGTTTTCAGCGGCGACCCCCAGCCGACTCTCAGATACGGTTGCATGCACACCTAGAGTGCACCTAAACTTTTCATTCCTTGCACGGGTTTTACAAAGCGCATGATACCTGTGTGTGCTTTCTGTATTTGTATTGACAGGTAATGTTGTGCACTGTAATCCAGTGTAGAAGAATTATAGATATTGCAGGAGAGGGACTAGCAGGTAAAAGGGGGGAGATCATTAGGCACTGTTTCTGAAGGGTTCTGCTCATGATGGAATATATTCTAATGAACAATGGGCCAGATCCAGAACAACACAGCGAATGTACGCATGGCGGAGACGTAAAAATCGCCTTTTGGTAAGTACTGCGCATGCACACCATAGAAAATACGCTCCGTAACGTAGCGTAATTGTGAACGTATGGGCCATTCACGTATGTGTCACGTTAATACTTACGTGTGGGCGTGCCAATTTTACGCAAGGGTATTTAAAGAATGTTTGTGATTCAGCTTTTCTCTAAAGACTTGCTTAATATATGTTTTGACATATCCCTATGAGGGGAAATTATTTAATAGCGCAGGAACAAGTTTTATAGGAATATCAAAATAAAATACTGTTTTAGATGCCCAAGAGGTATCTATGGAGGGGGGCCCCCAAGAAGTTGCCACACATTTCTTTAAGTATTCCTGGCAAGAGCTGGATATAAAATATGTCAACTTGTGCCTCAATGGTCCCCCAAACTCATGGCCTCTCTTCTATAGTGAATACTAGCAGGCTGTCTATCTCCCTCCTATACTGATTCTGGTGGCTCATGCCTTTTAAAGGGGTGGGGCTTAGAAGAAGTTTGACCAAAAGTGGGTGTTACTGGATATTGAACATAGGGTGTTGACAAGTCTCAGGCTAGGGGAGGTAACCCACTGTCCCCTTCATCCACCGAATGCATGACCCAGCAGCAGGCTGTTATGGTCGTGGGATACCATGCTGCAGAGTATAACTAGAAGCCTGGTCTTCACTAGAGCCCCTGATGGTGTGGATAGGCTGAGCTGCAGACACCTAGCAGGTCCACAGCTGAAAATGGAAATCAAAATGGGAAAAATAGGCAAGCAGGAAAATGCCTGAGCAAACAGACAACAAAGAACACAGATAAGGGCTGTACCACAGGGTAGAACCTAAGGTAGGGTTTGGAAAGTGTATTTTGACAAAATACGTACGTTCAAAGGTTGTGCCTAGGGGAGTGTATAGAATTTACGCACATGAAAATACGCTACGCGAATAAACGTACGGCAAACGAAGTTCTGGATCTACCCCAATGAGTTAAAGAATAACATTGACTTAGATTTATTTCAACATATTTTAGGAGTCAAATAAAGGAAGAGCATTGGCTGAAACATTTAAATGCAAAGGTAAGCAGGAGCCAATGTAGACAGACTCTGGTCCCATAGGAAGAAGACAGGGCATTAACCTGGACAGGCAGGACAGCTGTCTATGAGCACTGAGCGCTGTTTATAAATACAGTAACAGCAGCTGATAGATTTGTGTTGTCCTAAAATAAGCTCATTCCTTGATAACGGTCCAACTAAAATGGATGAAATATTTTCATGCATCGTGGAGATTCCATTAGACAATCATCTCTGTTATTCTCTGTATTCGCGGTCATCTTCACATTGTCCCGTGTCCTGCTTATCTCAAGGCCTTAACAGCTGGACTCATTGGTACATTTCCCAAGTTGATGAAACACATGCCTGGGGCATCCACTTACTGCAGGATGCGCCTTCTAAGGGGTCCCTACGCTTATGTTTACCCACAGTTTTGGGTCACAGAAATTCCTAACAGACATGTAGCCTGTGATCTGTTTTCCAGTACAGTGTGGTTGGGGGAAGACTAATGTTTAGCACCTAAATCCAGCTCTTGTTTGACCACATTCAAAATGATAATAATAATAGACTTGATCCACACCCACACGTTTTCCGTACATGCGTGAACTCCCCTCTCTCGTGCGTATTAAGTGTGACTTACGCTGCCTTAAGGTAGCCTTAAGTCACACTTGCAGATCAGCGGACCGTCTGACCACTGAACCGCATGTAACACCCACACTGTATAGTTTACATCTCCAGCCTCACCCACTTTGCATACATTTTGCTGGTGGAGGGGAAGAACTGCTCCGCGGACAGAACACCTATTGTATGGAACTCCTATTGTACGGAACTAAGTAAAACGTGCGTAACATCTGGAGGGCTCATGTGCCCTCCAGTCCATGTGCCCTACGCACTTTGCGTGCGTAAATAGACAAATGGACGGGCCTGTGGATCCGGTCCAATAATAATAATAGGAAATAGATTCCTACTCTTCCAAGAAAGCATTACTTCCAGGCGTCTTATATTCCGCATCCCACTTCCACAGTGATGTCGTTCTGGGTTGAGCTTAACCTGATTTAGAGAAAATAGAGGCAGTTGTTCATGCTGTGCCCTGCATTGCCAATATGGAGGCATTGGGATCTTCTAGTGAAATGTTCCAGAAGATTGTTAAGATTGATTAACGTCCCAATCCTTCCAGCAGGATACGGTGGGTGGTCCGGCTAACCACATTTCAACAACGATACAGTTGCCAGCTGAATGACGGCTGTAACATTACCAAGAATGATCGGCACATAGAAAGTTGCTATTGGAAACTTTTTTCTACCCGTTTCCAATAGTAACAGGCTGCAGAGGCTGTAATGGGCTAGGCCTAAAAAAGGGACAATTAGGGTTAGGCTTCCAGTAAGGGGGAGGGGGGGTGAAGTATAAGGTTAGGGTTTGTCTTTGAGACATGGAGGATTAGTGTTAGGACTCAAAAAAGGTTTAAGGTTAGGGTCAGGCTGTTGGAAAAAGAGGGTTAAGGGTAGAATTTGGATAGCTTACCTGGCAGCAGATCACTCCTCGTGACTCCGGTAGTCGTAGCACCTCCTCTGTAATCGCCATTGACTGCCACGCGATGATCTGTCGCAAAACAGACCATCATCCCAGCAAACCACTTCCCATTCAACCTGGCAATAGGATGAGACACTGCTCCAAAATATTTGGAGTCTCTATTTTTTATTTTAAATTACTATGGCAATAAATCATAAACAGACATCTCTGAATCCGGTCCTAAGTCATAAACAGACATCTCTGAATCAGGTCCTAAGTCATAAACAGACATCTCTGAATCCGGTCTTAAGTCATAAACAGACATCTCTGAATCCGGTCTTAAGTCATAAACAGACATCTCTGAATACTGCATCAAAGAAGAGACCAATACATGAAAGAGAAAAGATTTGTCTTAACACATCAGTCATCTAAGTAAAGCTGGTACCCACTACATTAAATATCACCTGATACACAATACACACACATACTACAAAAAACCTAAGAAGACAGCGCTCTTATAAATAAATTTAAAATAAATTCAAATTAAATTAATTAATTACAACCAATCATAGGCAAGAATGGTGGTAGTAATGAACGTTGACACTGGCAAGAAGGTCAGATTAAAAAATGCTATTTATTTAAACACATTAAAAACATATAACAATTCCAATGCACAATTACTATCTGTGTATCTTGATGGTATATGGCAGGAAAAGATATTGAAGACTATTCAATTTCACACTTATAACTGCCAAAGATTTCTGACTTAAAGCAAGTTCTGTATCCTATTATAAAAGAGAAGTTATCTCTAATGTAGCAAGTAGTGGATAAGAAGAAAAGATGGTAATACGTTTGATAAGTTCCCGTTTTTTGGGGGTATGTTACTGTCCTTATTACACAGAATACACACACACATACCACACAGAATACACACACACATACCACACAGAATACACACACATAAAAATATACATTGTCACCCTTTTTTTAAATAAATATCATAATCACACTGCTGTGCCCCCTTCATAATCACACTGCTGTGCCCCCTTCATGCTCACATTGCTGTGCCCCCTTTATAATCACACTGCTGTGCCCCCTTCTTGCTCATACTACTTTTCCCCCATTCTTGCTGACACTTCTTGTGCCCCCTTTTATAATCACACTGCTTGTGTTCGCTTTTATAATCATACTGCTTGTGTTCGCTTTTATAATCATACTGCTTGTGCCCCACTTTATAATCACACTACTTGCGCCCCTATTACTTGAATTTTACTTGGCCTTCTTTCTTCTGTTTCTTTTCTTTCTTCAGTTTCTTCTGTTTTCTTCTTTTTTCGGTCTTCAGGCTCCTCCCCGCGCTCTTCACTGAAAATGGCGGAAGTGATGAAGTCACACCTGACATCTAGTGAGAAGGAAGCAGGGAAGAGTGAGGAGAATGGAGGATTCTGGGTCCTTGTGCCACCATATTAGGGTAATATATTTTTTATTTATTTATTTATTCTTTTTTGTTTGTTTTTTGCAGGGGCGCCGGTGTGACCAGCGGGAGATTGTAGGCGGAGGGGAGCGCCTCTCTGGCTTCGCCTCACTTACCTCGCTTCCTGGGTTCCACCTGCCCTGCGCATGATCATTGGAGCGCACACACTGATCCCATATCGCTAAACATTTTGGGCCGTATTCAGAGATCCGTTTTTTAGGTACGTTTCAACTGCACTTGCGTAGTAACTTTATTTACAAAGTTCACGTAGACTATACACACGGAAGTGCCTCACGGACGAACTTGTGAATCGCACTTCTTTTTTGGTTTTTTGTTTGTTTTTTGCAGGGGCACCGGTGTGACCAGCGGGAGATTGTAGGCGGAGGGGAGCGCCTCTCTGGCTTGGCCTCACTTACCTCGCTTCCTGGGTTCCACCTGCCCTCCGCATGATCATTGGAGCGCACACACTGATCCCATATCGCTAAACATTTCGGGCCATATTCAGAGATCCGTTTTTTAGGTACGTTTCAACTGCGCATGCGTATTAACTTTATTTACAAAGTTCACGTAGACTATACGCACGGAAGTGCCTCACGGACGGACTTGTGAATCGCACGTGGGTAAATACGCACGGATCTCCCACGGTAAAATACGCACGGAGGAATTTACATAGAAATGGGTGGGGGGGGCATTTAAAGGAAGGGAAGTGGGCGTGATTATAAAGATACGCACAGACGGAGGACACGTACCCTCGGAAAAGTCCATGGAAAGTTACAGCTGGTCTATGGAGGCGGAAGTCTCTGAAGGCACGGATTAGCAAGCGGTGTGACTGGGGTTTTAGTGGGTGTTACTTGCTCCGTCCGTGCGTATATCGCAAAATGGATTTCTGAATACGGCCCTTCGTTATCATGTGATCTGCATGAAAACAGTGTGAAAACCATGTAGCGTGTACCCAGTTTAAGGCAGAAGTACACGTTATATGGTATATCCTGGAAAATGTACTATTCAATGTTTTCACTTTCTATAATATATATATATATATTGTGTATATAAGTCTGTTCACTGTCGGGTCACAGTACACTGTACAGTATATCCATTAATCTCATATAATATATGATTTCAAATATTTACATAGCAAAGACATTAAACCAAACAATTGCCGGTGCCTGGATTGTGGGAGGTTGGTGAACTGAATTGTGGGAGGTTGGTGAACGACCACATTAAAATAAATTACCCTTTTAGTTATAAAGGTCAGACACAAATGATGACACTGATAACTTTTTCTATTTCAGACAACAATCAGAACATGCAATTAGTAAACTGTACACGGGAATTCCACCGTCACACATTTACTGAAAGAAGAAGATAAAAAGTGTTGAATCCTGTCATCATTTTTTTCAAAGCTAACTTGATAGCAAATGATGAGACAGGACAACATTGAACAAGCAAGCACAATTTCTCTAATTTGTTTAGACTTGATTGTGAGTCATGTCTGCAAAGTATATTCATTGGAAACAAGTTCCTCCAGGGCATCTCAGTGTGGGAGGAGGACATGGCTTGCAGATAGAATGGAAATGAATATACATACTGTAAATCGTTTGTGCTGTGCAAGCATTCTTTAAAGTAACAAAACAAGTCGTACTCTTCTGCGGCAGAGCATATCGTGTGTGGAAGGAGATTATCATTGCATTCATCTTGTTTACAAAAATATATTTGCACAAACTACAGATAACTTTACAGAAAGTTAGACGGGTTTTGCTGTGGCCTGCGTGGATTATGTCTGTGTTTCATGTCAATGTATAACCCACAAGGCAGCAGATTCTGCTCACTTATGGTTTTAGCTATCGCTAACCTGCAGATTCTGTGCAGATTTATTAACGTTTCACCAGCATCTGTATCGCCATCATATGCTGTACCAGTTTCTTTTATTATTATTATTATTATTATTATTCCAGATCCAGACTACCTTCAACCCTGTGCTCATAGCTTCTGGATAGCACTGTATACAACTTTCCATGTGGACCTGTACTTTGGGCAGCTTGGAAGTTTGAATTAGTATGGAGGGCGCATAGCACACCCTCACCGTACGTTTTTTATACTTGGCCCCTCCCACTACACTAGCGCCCTGTCCAATCCCATGATTAAAAAACCCTCAAAACCCTCGCCCATTCATTTTCGGAAGTGCCGCCACCAAGTATTATTATTATTATTATTATTATTATTATTATTCCAGATCCAGACTACCTTTAACCCTGTGCTCATAGCTTCTGGATAGCACTGGATACAACTTTCCATATGGACCTGTACTTTGGACAGCTTGGAAGTTTGAATTAGTATGGAGGGCGCATAGCACACCCTCACTGTACATTTTTTATACTTGGCCCCTCCCACTACACTAGCACCCTGTCCAATCCCATGATTGAAAAACCCTCAAAACACTCGCCCATTCATTTTCGGAAGTGCCGCCACCAAGGACTTAGGGTTAGGCTGTGGGGGGAGACTTAGGGTTAGGGTTGCTTACCTTTCGAAGCACGTGTTCGGTGCTCCAGGGATCGATTGCTATGCCTCTTCAAGGAATAAGCAATCGATATCTCAGCCAGTTCGGAACTGGCTGGGTGTGAACAGCCCTATCGAAATAGAGCCATTCACAACGGGGACCCACACTCACTTCTGTGATACCCTATTCACTTTATCCAGTTTCTTGATAAATATGCCCTCTGACAGAGGGGCTAAGTTGTGCTCACAGGTGTCTGTAACTTTGATACTACAGTATAACCAAGCCACCACTCTGTGCTTTACCTTCACACTACTTTGAAACTTAGGGTAGGTTAAGGTTGGGTCTCAGAAGTCTATCCGTGTGAGGGGAGTGGTTACTGTGTGATCACTCGGAGACACACATCCTACATTTGGATTTCTGAATTCTGAAAAATCGAATCTTAGGATTCAGTCCATTATTTTTACGAATACAGAATTCCACTTTTTTGCGGTCTGTGCTCTGAGCATAGCAGCAATGGTGAACTGATGCTGAATTCCCACTATATCCAAAATCCAGATGTGGGTCACCGCTGAGAATAGCCCTATTTCGAAAGGCAAAGCTATCAATCCCCACTAGACTGAAGACACTGCGCCGAAAGGGGAGTATAAATTTATTCCCAACCCTTACCATAATCCTTACCCTAACTCTCCCTTCCCCACAGCCTAACCTTAAATGGCTGTGCTTTGAAATAGAAACAGCTGAAAACAGCCATTTCTGCACTCAGACAGAAAATGCCAAAATCCCATGCAAAGAATTCCGATAGCAGGTGCGTGGATAGTGAGGCCCAGAGATTGCGGACCCTCTCTGCTTCGTATGGCAGAAAAATCGTAACAATAGGGCAAGCGCAAGAATATCATTATTATTTTATTCCAGGTGCACTAAAGGTTTCATAGCACCATTCATGGGGAAAGCAATAACAACTATATACAGAATAAATTAACATTAAATGTAAAGTACATAAATGCCAATAAGTCTGAACAGAAATATACATAATGACATAGTTGCATTTAGCAAATGATATAATTACATAGAGGAGACAGAAGGAGAGTGGGCCCCGCTCGTGAGAGCTTACACACTAAATACCCTTCTCATAAGAGCTTACATTGTCTTTTGAAGTTAAACCTCACTTACTGAATGTACAAGAAAATACCAAGTGCACAGAAAATGGCAGATACACCCAGATAAAAGGTATATTTACCCAATAGAAAGGCAGCTGATATTTTGTTTCATTCACCATAATCTGTAACTAATCATAGAATAGTAAAGAATTTTTAGGTTGCATGTATAGTTGGAATGGGTGTGGGTCCCTGGCCCTGTTTCGATAAGTTTTGATAGTTCCGAACTGCCTGCGGTGTTACACATTCAAAGTAGGGACAGCCGAAAAGACACTTTTGGCTGTCCCTATTTCGCAATGTGTAACACCAAAGCGACCCTGACTTTGTACAGTAATTAATGTTCAAGGGAAAATCCTAATTTATAACTGTTAAGTCAGAGTTTAGTAAACAGAAAAAAAACAAAAAACTGAGTTGTATTTAAAGCAGCTTTTAACAATGTTGTCCATAGCAATAGATCAGACAATAGCTATAGCACCAAAATGTTAATAAATAAGAGCTACAATCTGATTGGTTGCTATGGGTAACCACTAAATATGTTAGGGTGAGCTCTTTCCCCCAGACAGGGCAAACAGTAGACTGGATTTAGGACCAGATTCATTAAACCGAGGAAAAGGAAAAGTGGAGATGTTGCCCATAGCAACCAATCTGATTGTAGCAGACATTCTCTAGTATGTAATAGCAAAGTGAGAGATAGAATCTGATTGGTTGCTATTGGCGACATTCTCACATTTCCTTTTCTGCGGTTTTCTAAATCTAGCCCCTAGACTTCCCTTCCTCGTTGTACATTTGGACCATACACTCCATTCATTTACTCTCTCACTCAAGTATTCAGGAAGTCTCTACACATTTAGGGCCTAATTCAGACTTAAGAAGGAACTTGAAATTATATACCTCCCAACATTTGAGAATTGGAAAGAGG
>WWET01004773.1:95895-114246 GCA_011038615.1 Limnodynastes dumerilii | reverse complement strand
GCTCTCTCTCTCTCTCTTGCACTCTCTCCCTCCCCCTCTCTCTCTCTCTCTCCTGTCTCTCTCGCACTATCTATCTCTCTCCCTTGCATAAATTAATCTCTGTTTATAACACTTAAAGAATAAAGGAAGAGGAAGAAAACTGTTCATTTATCAGCTCTTGCCTCAGGAAGTGTAATAAGAAAGTTATGGTTTATGTTGTTTTCTTTCTGAATATATGAGGAAAAAAATAACTGATTATGACATAATTGGTGATATTTAGTTTAATAAAGGTATATATAGTATTAGAATAAAATTGGTTATTGTTAGTAACTGGATATTTAACTGTGTCTGTAAAAGCTCTTACAGAATATTTCCTTTCCTTTACTTGTTTATTTCCAGTCTAGTTTTGAAGGAATCCTCTCTATAGTGGGCTCCAAATTTAAGTTTACTAAGACATTATTTGAGTTAATAAATAATCCAGACCCCCGTAGGTACGGGACACTTAAAGCCAACACGTAGAAACTCCCGTCACTTTCCTCTGTCATGCAGACTTGAGGGCAGATATACTGCCATAAGGCAACCTTGACGTGTGTGACAGCGGTCTGTGTATGACCACTGATCCGCTTGTATATTTTAAAATCCTCCCCTCTCCCTGCCAACATTGCGCACTTTTTGCGCACATTGAGAATTGTGTTAAATTTATATTATTTTCATTTTAAGAGAGATTTATGTTCATTTTGAATGTACAATGATCATTTTTTAAAACAACTTTTTTTTGCTCAAAGTACTATATAAGAATCCAGTAGATTCTGGTCTTTGCAGCTATACCCCTAATGCCCAGGAATGTGGCATTATGCCATCAAAAGTAAGAATTAGAAGACATGCACCAAAAATGGAGGGTAATAGTATTAGATAAAGTGTGAAGACATATTTCTACTGGGTAGTAGAAAAGTGGAATAGCCTTCCATCTAAGGTAGAACGCAGTAGAATAATTTAAACAGGCATAAGATAAACATAAGACTATACTAAACCATAAATAAAATTCAGGATCAATTAGGTTTTAGGGCCACTAGGGTAACTAGTGGAAACTGGATGTACCAAGCAATTTTTATCTGTATTCATGTACATTATGTTAAGTTTATTCTAAAGTGTCAATGGTAGGTTCTCATGTGGGAATTGGTATTATAAGCCTACAGTAAGGCATTGGAGAAAGAAATACAGGACCGTATCCAATCAGTATAAAATAACGAGTGACACTAAAATATTATATGAATCTGCAAATAAGCAAATGAATACACATTAAAGTATGAACTGCTAAAAGATTAATATTATGGTGAAATTACATTGGGCAAATCAGTTGCAAGACCCAGTACTCAGGTCAAACTTTGCTCTATCAATTATACCATAAAACCAAAATTTAAGTCATCTAAAAAGTAGGACTCATCCTGAATCAATGTTTGATGGTTCCTACTTTCTATTGTTGCATGGATTTGCTGAGGTGCAAATTAGCTCCGTTTGCTCTGATATGACAAGGAAATATGCCATATTTATGTAATATATATCATTATAACTACATTATCTGAAAATGCAAATGAGGTGGAAAGTTACACCTGGACAACACTATGTGCAATTTAAGACGGATTTGAAATTTTATTCTTTGCATGGAAGAAAAATACTTTGCTCTTGCTTATTGCACACAAATACTGACCGGCTTTACTTTTAGAAAATAAAAAAGTATACAAAAGAGAGCCAGTGCTTGGGATTAAAATACCACTTATTAATCAAAATAATTTTTACCGTATTAGGTGCAGCTAGGTTTGGGCTGGTGAGACCCTGAGGAGAAATATAGACTAAACTACTAAACGGATAACCAGCGCTGCCTAAATAACCATATCAAAGAATTAAAAATGATCAAAAATGAATATACTTTCCAAATTAGTTTAATAAAACACATTTATTAATATATGAATAATCTGGTACCAGACCCATAAATAGACACATAAACAAACATATAAAAGAAATATAAAAATATAAATAATTAATAGCTGTATAAACTATCTAGCTAATTGTAAACCGGTTCTGAAGTGACTGAAATTACCAACAAAATATAAAACCAGAATAAAAAAAATCTAGAAAAATAAAGTGCTATGTAGCAATCTTTTACATTGTCTATATATCAGAATCTTTATTATCCTGATTGCTTCTTAGTACTTGGGGTATATAGAGCATAAGCAGAAGATGTTAAATCCGTTAAAACAACTTCTTGACACAGATCCCCTATAGTAGCACAGTTCTGATTGATAATGGAGAAAGCATCAATACAAGGCAAAATAGAATAGCTGATATCGCTGGTCTCAAAATGAAACAATGTATATTCCACAAGAGCATAGATAATTGCTACTTTACTTATCTGTAGCACTTTGGGGTCCCGTAACCAGTTGTTATTTGTGGTTATCAACATCAGTATAAATGTTGACATAAATGTTGAATAAATGTCGGTCTCAAGTTAGTTCAAAACAGTAGTTAAAAACCATAACGCGTTTCATCCATCTGGATTACATCAGAGGACTAATGTGTCATTAGCATTACTTTTACACTGCTATTTAGACTTGGGCTAGAAAAACATTCACCTCTCAACTCCAATACTGTATGCCATAGATGGAATTTGCCTCTACTGGAATTGATCATGGTTTTGCTCAGGTGTAACTTTCCACCTGTTTTCCTCTTATTTTCATTCTCTTCATAAATTAGGTTAATTCTTTGACATGAAACTAAAATGATAATCATCTTCATCGTCCAATTTTGAGCACTATTCTCAATGTTTTTGTTCTATTTATACGTTTATATGCTGTGCTACATTTACCAATTTTATTGAGTTTTTATAAAAAAAACTTTGTTTCTGTTTGCTTTTTGCCATATATTATGGATTTTGCAATAACCTTTTTCTTATCTAAACCATAAGGCCTATTGTGTCATTGGAAATTTTTTTTAAATATTGTAAAATAATGTATTATTCCTTTTCTTTGGGAAATCAAAATTTGGCTAATCTAGAGTTTGAGATTAAGGGCAGAAAATGTGAAAGTGTACACTTTGGCATATTACAATATGAAAAGGAAAGGGGAGAGGGGTACACACGGATGGTACAGTGAAACTGCAAATGGCTCATTAAATCAGTTTGGTGATTAAACCGTGCAGACAAAATTACAGAGGATAGAAAAGGTGTTCTGGATAAATTTTAATAAAATCTAATTTTAAAGGCAATGTCGTTTTTTATGATCTATGTGCAACAGCAAGAGAAATGTATCTGCATGATTAAAAAAATATCAATTCATTTGCATTAATAACAGTGAATCATGGTATTGCGGAGTAGCACGTTTGGGCACATTTGGGCAGCTTGGTCGGTCTCAAGTAAGTTTAACTTAGAGAGCCGGTAGGACTCCGGATGGAAAGGAAAATCTGCATAATTCCATCATAATTCCATTGAATGCAGAACAGACTGGCCACTTTACTGATGCAAGGACAAACTGCTGTTCCAAGCATGTGCAGAAATTCTGTTCCAGTGTTTAAGCAGATCAGGGTTACTGCACGCTGTCTCTGTTCTGAGGTGCTGACAGCACATCTAAATTTAATGGCATAAAGAAAAAGAATTCTGAGTATGAACAAAAACTGAAGAATTCACTCACCAAGAATTAAAAAAATGACCACCAACATCCTCACAAATGGAGCTTGCAGGGTCCCCATCTTGTGGGCTCTTGGGAATTCCCTCTTTGTTCCCCTGCTCTCTCCTTCTCCCAAACGCTCCAATGCTCTCTTACTCTACATCAGTGCGTATTTATCACTGTGACGTGGGCAAAAGGAGAAAGTAACAGAAGCAAGAACCACACATAGGTGATCATTGATAACATATTTGTTTACTGGGTACAAAGGTCCTTGTACTGTTACTGTACACAGACCCTAAATCCGAGCACTGTGCAGTCATGTTAGAGGAATTATTTTAATTGTAAAAACTACTAGTGAAAAAACCATAAAAATAAAATAGATACATAGTGACGTGCAGTCAAGAAGTTACACTGAAGAATGTCTTTTAAATCATCTTTATATTTCAAACCATATATCTAAAGACACTCCAATGGCTGATACTACTATATTACCCACAACTGATTACTAGTGTTTTGCTGTTGCTGGACAGTGATGATTAGGGCTATTGTCTGTGAAGATCAAAAGGTGTCCTTCAAAAGGACCCTAATTTCCTGGAATGTACTCTCTACATATTTGACTTTTTCATGTAATCACTGAATTAGATATTTCAAATGTTTCCTATTATATGCAAAAAAATTCAGAAATAGTAGTATATATTGTGTAATGACCCCAATACAACCTATGCATTAAGAATTATACTTTGAAGAAGAAAAAGGGTGGTCACACCAAATATTGATTAACTGATATATGATATATATATATATATTGGTGGCAGAGGAACAAAAGTTCTGTTTTTAAAATACAGACAGCCAAAAGCTTATTTTTATTATGAATGGGTAAGTATGCCAAAATGAATGCAGGAAGAGCAAGGTGTCAGTCCTTCCCCTCCTGTAGCTTCCCGTGCAAGGATTGGAGAGAGGCAGACCCTGAGCTCCCTGCATCACGGTTCCTTAGAAGTTGCTGCCACTCATACTTAGAAGTCACAGATAATTTTTAAATAATCAGCATCTCCTATATGCTATGAGCAGCATCAGGTGTGACCCCTTCAGGGCTGGTGCCCGGAAGCCAGCGCCTCCATTGTCTCCAGTAGTTCTGCTACGTCTGTCCCCAATGATCAGCTACAGGTTCCTCCTCCAATAAACTCATGGTATTCAGGTGTCCTCTCTTCTGTGTAAATGGTTCAATAAGAGAAGAAAAACGGACATTGTTGTAGGTTGGTTACAAATCTCTGGAAAGATAAAGATATTTTTGTAGGGTCACAAAAAAAGGCATATTTACTAAAAAAGACTTCTTAATTACAAGGGGCCGTATTCACAGATCCGTGAGTTAAAGGTACACAATTATACACACGTACGTTGCAAGAGAACACCCATGACGCTCCCCTCACATGGACATGTTTTCGGTGACTTACGCCTCCATAGAGCACCCTTATCTCTACGTGTGCATTTACGCGCATATAAACCTTACGTACATGCGTATGTAGCTAACCGCTCTCTCAAATGATAATTTAAATGCCTTCCCCCACCCACATTCACGTAACTTTGTCCGTACGGATTTCAACCACCCCCCTTCCCATGTATATTCCCAAGAGCGATTCACACATACGTGTCTACTGGATTTTCGTGCATAAATTCAACGTAAATAAAGTTACAATGCATCTGCAGTTACTCCGATCCTAAAAATACGCACAGAACTCCGCGCAAAAAAGGATCTGTGAATACGGCCCAAGATATCTACAGATTTGTGCACTTTCTGACATTGATTATGATTATTACTGTACATCACACAATTTTATCATGATACTCTAATCTTTCTGTTCAGCTCTCAGTACACATTCTCATTATTAAAAGCACAATAGCAATGATTCATATCCAAAACCCCCCTTTTTTATGCGATCTCTGAGCAGAGGATTTGTAGAGATCTGACATCCGGTTGATTGCATTATACATGCTTGAGGACATGGATTTCAGAATGTCAGGGCCATTTATTCAGTCAAGAGCTTTGAAAATTGCAGAAGTCTGAATTGTAGTATAAATCAAGAGGGGGATTCTGTACTTCTGTTCCTCTGTCATAAGTATCATTGCTCTTGGATCTGAGAATGCTCTGATTGGTTAGCACAGATACATTCACATATGCTGTAAGAAAAAGTGTCAATTGTCAATCCAAAAGAAACGCACAGGAATAGGAGGAAAATAATCTACATTACAGTTACCAACTCTTCTCAATATCAGGGAGGCTCCCTGCAGAGTGGGTGATCTCCCTGACTCCTTAAAGTGTTGGCAATCTCCCTGATGCTGATTCAGTTCTAGAAGTCAAGGCAGTCTGATGACAGAATTTAGAAATTGTCTCCTATTTCCCTGCATTGAGACCTGTGGAGTTGGCCATTTTAATGGCAGCCAATATGTAATCAAAGATTGGCAGTTATCTAAGGCAACTTGTCTTTAATAATGGAGATAGAAATAAAAAGCAAAAAACAAAAAAAAACTTTGGTATCTTTTAAATCAGCTGCATTGTCACCTACATTTAGCTATTCTATAAAGATTTTTAAAAAGTCAGCAGATCTCCTTTTCACAATCATATGTAAAGTATATATTCCCTGACAATTTAAAAATCATTAAATACTGATGATCCAATTGTTATTAAAAAAATTTTTTTATGGCAGCGTTAGACATACCCATAGTTAAATATATTATTATTATTATTATTATCGTTTATAAGGTGCCACAAGGTGTCCGCAGCACCATACAAAATACAACAAAATACATTACAGACATACAGGGTAGGGATGGACAGCATAGTACATATTAAAATACAATATAAATATAAAAATATCACAAACATACAACAAAGTGAAGCAAGCACAGAACGCAAGGCAAAATGTGAGGTGTCAAGCTTGGCAGATCATGGAGAAGGGGATAGAGCGCAGTGAGCGTTTGAGAGGGAGCCACCAGGTGGGGAGGGTAAAAGGGTAGCAGAGGGGGACAAGAGGATACAAAGTGAGGGGGAGTGATGGAGGAGGGAGCAACACTCGGATGGAGGGCCCTGCTCATATGAGTTAAGGGATGGACTTACAGAAAAAATAAGAAGGGGAAGGAAGTTGACTGATGGTGTAAGCGGAGAAGAGGAGGAAGGAAGGAATAAAAGGGATAGATGTAGGATGCAGTGAGGATGTTAGGTGGAGGAGGAGTAGACTAGCTTGAACAGGTGCATTTTGAGTGAACGCTTGAAGACCTGCAATGTTGGGGAAAGTCTGACTGAAGAAGAAAGGTTATTTCAGTGCAGAGGTGCAGCATGGGAGAAGTCCTGGATACGGATATAAGATGTGGTGATCAGTAAAGAGGTCAGACAGCGCTGGTTAGCAGAATGGAGAGAGTAAGGAGGGGCTTGCAATGTTGTCCAGGTGGAAATGACAAGAATGAGAGAGGGCATGGATGTGCAGTGTAAAGGAAAGTGAGGAGTCAAGGATGATTCCTAGGCAGCGAACTTGAGGGGATGAGGAGACAGAGATATCACCAATGGTTATGGTGATGGGGGGATTCTAGTGGGAAGAAAAACAATAATTTCCGTTTTATCCATATTCAGCTTGAGGAAGTGTTTGGCCATCCATGAGGGATGCAAAGCACTTGGAAATCTTAGACAGAAGAGAGGGGTTGAGTTCAGGGGAGGAGAAGTAAATTTGAGTGTCATCAGCATAGAGGTGGTAGTTGTAACCAAAGGTGGGTTACCCAGCGAGGAGGTGCAGAGGGAGAAGAGGAGTAGGCCAAGGACAGAGCCCTGGGGGACACCAACAGGGAGTGGGGGGAGGGAGGATGAATTAGGGTGGAAACAGAGAAGGTGCGATCAGAGAGACAGGAGGAAAACTAGGAGAAAGCAGTGTTAGTGAGACCAAAAGAGCGGAGGGTTTAAAGCAGAAGAGGATGGTCAATGGTGTCAAAAGCAGCTGACAAATGAAGAAGGATGAGGATGGAGTAGTGGGCCTTGGATTTGGCAGATAACAGATCATTGGTCACTTTGGTAAGAGCAGCGAGAGTTGTCAGTAAGGTAGCTGATGAGACATTAGTAGACTAAGCGCTCAAGGACTTTGGAGGTGAAAAGGGGAAGGGAAAAAGCTCAGTAGCTGGAGGGGGATGTAGGGTCCAGATAAGGTTTTTTGAGAATAGGAGAGACAAGGGTATGCTTAAAAGAGGAAGGGAAAGTACCAGATGAGAGGGAAAGGTTGAAAGGGTGGGCTAGATTGGAGCAGGCAGTGGGATAAAGATGTTTGAGAAGCTGTGAGGAAATAGGGTCCACAGGACAGGTTGACCTTTGGTGCATCGCGTTGATGATACTTTACAATATCCAGGATCTGACCCAATGGGCCTGATCCAGACCTACCGGCATGCACTCCCTCTGACACTCCCCCCTGTCCCTGCCTATTTACCCTCGCTTACGCCGGCTGAAGGCTACCCTAACTAAAATCCCACTCTCATTACCCTACTTCCCCCTGCCTACCTACACAAACCTTTGCGTAGTAACAGCAAGGAACGCCCCCCTCAGCCGTTACTACGCTGCTACTATGGACGCCTGATCCTCGATCAAGCATAGCCGTAGTTACGCCGGCCGGCATCTGGCCGACAAATGCGCAGATCTGCTTTTGAGGCGATGTTATGCTTACACCCGGCATGTTAATGCCGGGCTTTGTAGGTCTGGATCAGGCCCAATGAGAGTAATTGTCTAACTGACAATTACCCTATGACAATGACGCAATCAGGATAATTGCAGAGCAATTGTCTAACTTACACAAGTCATTTGTGTAAGTCCCCTGTCTCTGAACATCTGTGCATGTGTGCGCCAGATGTTCCGCCTGCATACCTACTGACGTATGTAACTAAGTAAGTATGCAGAAGGGGCTGACCCTTCATTTACGATGATCATTTAAATGAGGGGGCGGGGAAAGCCCCAGTACGAATAGGCCGTAGACCTAGTTGTAAAAGTTAAGGTAGCTATCTGGACATGTAATTGTCCAGATTCCCTGCCATCATTGGGGAGTGCAGGGGGCAGGGAGTGCAGGGGGTGTGCACTTCCTGTTATGGCTGCGTAACTACGGACCCACGAGCACACGGGTCAGGATCTGGCTCATGGTGCCTGGAGGACCTCATGAAAAAGTGGCTTCAGTAGTCCTTGGCCTTTTGCCCCCCTATGAAAATTTTAATTCCTACGCCCCTGCACACATGTATGTTTGGATAGTTTAGCCGGTCAATAGCAGATCCCTGCAAATCTTTTACTCTGAGATCCATTCACATGGAATTCAGAAGTGTGGATCCATCCTTCTGTATTTGTCTTCATTGAATCTTCTGACTGGTTAGATTTTAGTCAGGGCATACTTGAAATCCTCAGGTGTAATGATGTAGGCATTACTGACATTTTAATGTAAAATATTTATGCCTCATCTAGAAACTGATGTAGAGTTTGAGATACAGGTAAATCAGGTGAAAATAAAGGGTGTTAGTATGACATTTAGAACTTTACTTACCATCACACTTCCGGAATAGAGAGTCTGGACAGAGCAGAGGAGATATTGTGGATAGAGTGTTGGAGACAGCGGGCAGGTGTAGGAGCAGGGACTATACTTGTATTAACTAATTTAACAATGATACAGCTAAGGTTATGGTGCTGGCTGCATCATTGCCAAATTAGACATTGGGCTGGATCCAGACCTTGTTAAGTGCATGAACTTAGTCACTCCTGGGCTAAACCAGCGGAGCGTATTTTTGTCCACGTAAGTTCGCTACACTCCCCTCAGCACACCCCTTGCACGGACGTATTTTGTCAAGATACGCTTCCCAAACCCTACCTTAACTTTTTCCAACGTATCCGCTGTCATACGCTCACGTACGTATGGGCTGCACGAATTTACGCAGCTAAGCACGCCCATACTGTACACTTTAAATACCACCCCCCGCCTACTTCACGTATTTCACACGTATTTTCGAGTAACGTAAATTTAGCACACCCACGCGTAAGTATTTACGTGACACATACGTGAATGGCTCATACGTTCACAATTACGCTACGTGAATGTGTGTATTTTCTATACGTGCGCAGTGCGTTCTAAACTGCGATTTTACGTGTCCGCCACGCGTAAATTCGCTTCAAAGCGTTGTTCTGGATCAGGCCCATTGTTCCTGCAGCAGAACCATAAATATATAGGGTGCAAATTAATTAACTACATTTTTAACATTCAGGGATAAACACTAAGAAACTAAGAAACTTCATCTCTCTAAATTAAATTTTTTATCACTGTTTAAATTTACATTCCCTGCTATTCTTAATGGTTTTGTACATTTCCACCTGTTATTCTGCGTACTCTTAAACTTTGGACTATCTCCCTAATATTAAAAATGAGGATTAAATGCACAGTAATTTCTGTGCTTATAAATATTATTTTAAATATAATTTATGAATTAATGAAGTCATCTGATCGGTGAGAGACAGATCTTTAGAAGTTGGAAGTTACATCAACTGACTACTACACCCTCATACAAGGGTCATTTAATCATTAGTTGCACAGGCAAGTCTTTATATGGTATAAGTGCAACATGTTTGTTTTACAAAATTACCAATATTTTAATCAGAAATAAACAATAAAATGTTACCTGGTGATTGACACTCAAGAAAATATGCCAATTTATTAAAAATTATATATAAATACAACTATTTTCTGAAGATTGAACGCAGCCTGTATTGTGGGAAAGTGACGCCCCCACACTTTATCCAAAATTAAAAAACAAAAATAATGCAGGTGCAGTAACAACTGGATAATTTAGTAAAAAAACACTGGGTGTGATCAATAAAAATATTTATTAAACATATACAACAATAATATAAAACAATAGACACTGGTATCAGAAAATAAGCAACATATATAAAAATCTTCATATGTTATTATTAGAACATGAACTTCTAGGTAGAGTTCTATTATACACCACAAAATCAGGGTATTTTGATAGATATTATTATTTTATTCAGACAGCATATAAATCTCTGTAAAAAGGACAGCAGTGATTACACTTGTGATTTTGTTTGGGCTTATACAATACCGAGCATAGCTGAGAATGACTTGATGTTTTCACTATACAGTACAGACAGAGCCCATCCCCTACCATCAAGGAAATACAGAAACCATAAATGATTTTGAAATGCGTAGGGTTTCAGAGAAATGTTTAATGATGGGAGAGGTGGAAATGTTATAAAGTGTGTAAAAGACACTGAAATCTCATGAAATGTTGTGCAAGGTTATCTGTTAAAGAGTTATAATTACAAGCAAAGGTGGAGGTTGGCATATATATAATGTTCATGCCTTGTAAAAATGACACAGAGTGCACCTACACGTATTTTTTATTTCCTCAACAGTAATCAGCAATATCCGATAGGAAGTCTACGAATATCTATCCCAGTTGCACTTTTAATATTTGTCAAATTTGCTGACTCTTCCGGGAAAATCTGGGATAATCCTGAAATTTGGGCAGATCTTCCGGTATTCTGGGAGAGTTGTAAAGCTCCCGCAAGTCCCAACTAGCTATCACTATCTATTGTAATCCCTAGAGTTACTAGGGATGGGGGGGGGACTTGATGATGTCATCAAGTCCCGTCCATCCCCTGGAACACTAGAGATTACAAGAGTGCTTGAGAGGGGACAGGGCTTGGTTACGCCATTTGCATAAATTGTGTCATTAAGCCCCGCCCCTTGTAGAATCATATTTGAACTGTTCTATGCAGAAACCAGTTGTAGGAAAAGCGCTCTAGGAGTTTAATTGTACAACGCCTCATACTGAGCGCCAGAGTGGTTTAGTTTTATCTGTTCTTCTGTGTTTTTCTGCATACCAGGGGGCTGCTAACATCAGACATTGTAAAAAGTAATGATCGAGCCAATAAGGCTAAAAGATTTTTACATGAAGAAAAAAAATATGGTGATTCCTAAAACTATGAAACATAATGATAAATCAGAGCTAACATATTCCTGTCATAAATTAGAAGATCTTGTGAAATGTGAAATGCGGCACTGGTGGGACATGACCACCTTACAAAAATATAAAGATAAAAAAATAATTCCCAGGGGTCTTAGGGTTATTAAAGCATCTTCCAGAATTATTCCATTCCAGAATGATACAACCTTTTTGACTAAGTGGAATGATATACTTGATAATTGCTCCTTCAATCTAATGTCACTATTGATACAATATAAAGGAGGAAAAGTAAATGAATTACAAAAATCAATATCTCACAAAAAGGAGGAGATGAACAAATTTCAGAATGCTCCATCATTTAAGGAAATAATAAAAGAAATTGACATTAAATTAAAGAAGTATGAACAGGAAATTATTGAAGGGAAAAATGATAAATTTTGTGGAGACAGTGATGATTATAAAAATAACAGAGTATGGACTTATAATAAAAAGTCTGTAGATAAACGAGAATACTATATGAGAACAAACAAATTTTGAATAAATAATAAACCTAACCATAACAGATCAAACCAGTATCCTAATCAACAGCCAAAAGCTAAACCCTCTATATCTCCAACCAATGCTAATGGAGTTAGGAGTAATATATATAATTCTGATACTTCAACTATACCTCCAAGTACAACCACCCAGTCCAACATATTGAATGAGAATGTTCCCTCCACCTCTCATTCCCAACATGAGGTTTTTTTAGGGTAGCCACACAATCCTGTGAACATACAGTTTCCCATCCCAATAAGCAATCGGTTCCAGGCCTTAGAACCACAGTCACCAAAAAGAAGAAGAGAATCAGGCCAAGAGGAATCCAACAAAAAAAACAACATAAACTGCATATACAACACAAGTAGAGGAATTGGATTGTATGGGAGTTTTCAACCTATCCTCTAAAACACTCACCTAGATACAACTTTCTCTACTAAAACATTGGTTGAAATTCTCCCCTACATTTAAACCAAACTATTTTGAACTGTTTATATCACTAAACAAATATGTCAGAGCAATCTATAGGAAAAATATTTTGGTTTAAAAAAAGCTTCTATGACCAAACAGGTTACTGATCCCTAAATAACTATTAATATGCCTATATCGGAGACGGATAAATATTCTGATGAGTTTAATAGGAGATGTGGATGATGAAGTCAGTGAAGTGAGAATGTGACCAACTTGGAAGTTAATGCAAGGGGGGGAGGGGTTGTTCAAAATCTTGCACAGTATATAGCAGAAGCTAACAAACAACTTTCAGATACCTCCACATATAGCGTTTTACGGGGAGATCCTACCTCAATATATCAGGCTGAACTTGCAATATTGCTTGAAGAATTTCTTTCCAAGGGGGTCATAACTTGTCAAACCTCTGATTTTCTATTTTCCAAGTTCCCAGTGGTTCGGTGGTTCACCTCCCGAAGGTACGTAAGAGGATGGTAGACCCACCGGGATGCCCTATATATTCAGGAATACAGGGCCTGATTCAGAGGCTGAAAATAAGAACTTAAAGTTACACCTGGGCAAAACCATGTTGATTTCAGGGGGAGTCAAGTTAATTTTATTCTATGCATGCAGGGAGAATGCTTTGCTTTTACTTATTGCACACAGATACCTGATCAGCTTCACTTTTAAACTGCTAATTAGACTTGAGCTGGGAAACATCACCTTTTAACTATAATACTGTTGCAACAAATTAAATTTTACTCCCCTGAAATCAACATGGTTTAGCCCAGGTGTAACTTTAAGTTCTTATTTTCAATCTCTGAATCAGGTCCACAGTCCTTAACCTCTAATCGTTTTTTGTGGACACACATTTTCAGGACAAGGCCAAAGCCCTTAATCTCATTTAAGAGATACCATGAACTTCTTGCAGTGTATATCTCAGATTGAATGGGATACATTCTTTTTGCTGGTTACTTGTGATGTCCAATCCCTGTATTCCGATATCCCCCATGATGGGGGAATAGGAGCAGTGTCTTATTACCTAGAGAGGGATCCAGCTCTTTCTGAGGATTTAAAGTAACTTATTTTGAGATCTATTGATTTTATTTTACACCACAATTATTTTTTGTTTAACAATACATATTATTTACAGATTCTTGGAACGGCTATGGGGACGAGGTTCACGCCCAGTTTTGCCAACCTCTACATGGACAAGCTGGAGGAGGAGCTCATTTGGGGTGGCAACCTGGGCATGAGCCTTATCCTATACTGTCGTTTTATAGATTATTTGTTTTTTGTTTGGAGAGGTACTCCGGAATCTTTTTTGACAACAATTACAATCTAAAATTTATCTACAATATTGACCTATCTACTATTACATTTCTGGATATCACTGTAAATATTGTTAATAATTCAATATCCACTGAAACCTACAAAAAGGTGTTGATACCAACAATTATATAGGATACACGAGTAACCACCATAGAGGATGGATTAATAACATCCCCAAGGGGCAAATGAGATGTATAAGGAGAAATTGTTCCCAAGTTGAGTCCTATGGAAAACAAGCTAGTGCCATCCTTTTTAAATTTAAGGAGAAGGGTTATCCTAAACCCATTTTGGAAACTGCATTCTGTAAAGCTTTGGAGGTAGACAGAACAGAACTTTTGATCCCCAAAAATAATAAGAACAAACAATTAGATGTTTCAGCAGAAGAAAGAACTCTTTCTTTTGTATTTAAATTCAATAAGTCGGCCAGAAAATTAATAAAATTATAAAAATAAACTTTTAAAATCTGTCCTACCCTCAAAGTCACGTGACCTTTAAAAAGGCTAAGAATCTGAAGGACTATCTGGCCCCCTCCTTCTTGGACACAAAACAGAGGGATTTACAACCCTCTAGTTTTCTAACAGTTAAAGGGTGCTTCAAATGTGGTAAAAGAAGATGCCTAACATTCTCCCATATTCTAAACAAAACAACCCAATTCCAAATATTCTGTCACACATCTTTGCTTCCCTATAAAATCATTTATCAACTGTGAAACAAAATTTGTAATTTATGTTTTAAGTTGTCCATGCCATCTTCAGTACGTGGGTCGCACGGTCAGATGCCTGAAGACAAGTTTCCTCGAACATCGGAGGAATATTGTTAATAAGAATCCCAAAACAGCATCTCCAGGCATTTTCACCAGTTCTGTCAAGGAGACTCCACGTTGCTGAAGATCATAGGAATTGAGTCCCTAAAAAGAACTAAAAGGAGAGGAGACAGATTCAAAAACCTATGCCTATGGGAGTCATACGGAATTCATAAGTTAGGCACATTACAAACGGAAAGTCTAAACAAAACATTGGATTTAGATTTTGGGGAATTATCTTGGTTAATTAATTTTTCTATTCTCATATATAGGGAGGTAAAAATTGGAATATCAATATTTACATCTGAAAAGAGAGTTCTTGGGAATAAGAAGTCTCTATATTTCTACTACTTATTGTAGACCTCCCTTAGCATGATAAACTCTGTCAGGTCTAAAGTATATTAAATAGTTTGTGTTTTTCTGTATTTGTACTCATATGTACAGCTGCTATATATCCTAATAGGACCCTTCTGATTGCACTAGCTGTCACAGTGGATTGGGAAATGTCCATTTAATTGGATAATAGCGACTACATAGAGAGGTTTTAGTATTAAACATTTCTAGTGAATATAGCGCCTGTGTTAATAGACCTTCTAAAAATACAGAACTCTACCTTAAATGTGCCTATTTATATCAGATTAGTATTATGTACGTATTTATATGTAATGTTTATGTGTATGTATATATATATATATATATATATATATATATATATTTCTTACTTCTGTGGCCGAGTTACACTGCAAATGATGGCTCGAGACTTTATATTACTTCTAATTAAAATAGAACCACTCTGACTATGACATAACATTCAGATATCATTAACTGTCTCTTTAATAATTCATTTTTTTAACGAAATCTGATGTATACATGCGTACACTGATATTATTGGTGTATATAAATACATGCCTTAATGTTGATTGTTTTTAAGTTTTTCTGTTTGAAATGTAAATGTATGGCGTTGCATTGTTATTATAATTTATTACAAATAGGGAATACCATAAAATCCCTTTAATATACACCTGTTCTATTTAGCAGCACAATGAAAATGACATAAAAAGGTGTTCCCATATGGGAAACATACTGCTTTCTGATGCAATCACATTTTGACTGTGAAGAAACGCGTCAAAGCTTTTAAAATACCTTTACCTACAACCATTGAGATCACCTGTACGATACAAGTGTTGGAACATTGCGAGTGTTGAACTTGACACACATAGTCATGCATGACGAATAATACCGATTGGAGAACATTACACGGTTCAAACCTCTTGCATAATATAAGCATCTACCTGTGTAATCTACATGTGCAACCCCTTAGTGGGCTGCATAACACAGCCAAGTTGAGGACCAACTAAATCACTGCACTTCCACTTCAGGAATCTGTGTGAGATCGTGATTAACCATCTTGCTGGTAAGAAACGCTGATCGAATTATATATACTATCACAGCGGATGATTTATACAAGTTATCATTAACTGTTTTACACGGCTTAGCCGCATTTATAACCTTATATTAAGATAAGCTCCTGAATTATCGGCTCTTAACCAGCATTTCGCCACGCCAGTGCAGTGGTCATCAACTATGTGATTGCAAGATATAAAGACATTGGATCCTAAAAGCATTCTATTTCCCATCGGTACCATATTATGCTATTATATCAAGCTGACAGTATATGCATAACAGTGGACCTAGTTATTTCCTCGCAACCCACTCCTATTTTATTGCTGTTTAGGCTCTTAGGAGCAATTGTATACTTACACTTTAGATCCCTTGGTTATTTTATGTATGATTACATTTTATACTTTTGTTTTAATAAATTGTGTTTTCTATTCTGAACAGGCATTTTGAAATTCTTAGAGCTATCCTATATTTTATCCTTCTATTATTTTTTAACTGGTCTATGCAGAAACCAGTTATAGGAAAAGCGCTCTAGGAGTTTAATTGGACAACGCCTCATATTGAGCGCCAGAGTGGTTTAGTTTTATCTGTAACCCTGATATATGTTGGTGATTGTTGGTATTGTTAAATTAAAATGTATACAGATAGGGGCTGATCCAGAGCTATGCCCACCGTAGTAACTATGGCTGGTGTAAGCATAAGATCGTCTGAAAAGCCGATCTACGCATGTACCGGGCAGATGTTGCTTGGCGTAACTACGGCAACACCCGATCTTGGATCGGGCATCCATAGCACCAGCATAGTAATGCTGGAGGGGGCGTCCCCCAGCGTTACTACGCAGTAGTTAATGTAAGGAGGCGGGGGAGGGAGGGTAATGAGGCTGGGAGGGTGGCGTTATCGTTAAAAAGGCCGCCGTCCCAGCGTAGTTACCTTCGCTTACGCCGGCTGAAGTTAAGGTAGCCTTCAGCCAACGTAAGCTAGAGTAAGTACGTTGGGGGCAGGGGGAGTGTCAGGGGGAGTCCACGATGTAACGCTGAGCATTAGTATGCTCAGCACTACATCGTAGCTCTGGATCAGGCCCATAGAGTATAAAGCAGCTACTCAAATAATGAATTAGTTCACAATCCAGAGGAGATACTATAAAGCCAAGAGTTCTACATAGAAGTGGAACACAAAAGTTAAACTACTTGGACAATACACACACTGACCCCAATTAAGATCTGAATGGTTGGATATATTCAATCCTCATGTGGGATATCTGGATGGGAAGTAAATAATGGGATATGATGTACAGACACAAAGCAGCAAGTTCTCTGTTGCTACGTCTCCAAATACACTTTGTGCAGGGTTGTATAATATGTTTGAAAAGAGCTCAATGTTAGGGGGTATACAGTGATATAATGTGCCACCACTTCCCCTACTGATTGCATTGAAAAACTGTAAATCTTTGTTTACTTCTTATTATTTCTATGTTTCCATACCACCACTTCTAAATATCCATATTGCCACATCTAAATATCCATACCACCACTTCTAAATATCCATACCGCCACTTCTAAATATCTATACCTCCACTTCTAAATATCCATAACGCCACTTCTAAATATCCATACCGCCACTTCTAAATATCTATACCTCCACTTCTAAATATCCATATCGCCACTTCTAAATATCCATATCGCCACTTCTAAATATCCATACTGCCACTTCTAAATATCCATACCGCCACTTCTAAATATCTATACCTCCACTTCTAAATGTCCTTACCTCCACTTCTAAATATTCATACCTCCACTTCTAAATGTCCTTACCTCCACTTCTAAATATCCACACCTCGACTTTTAAATATCTATACCTCCACTTCTAAATATCCATACCGCCACTTCTAAATATCCATACCTCCAATTCTAAATGTCCTTACCTCTACTTCTAAATATCCATACCTCCACTTCTAAATGTCCTTACCTCCACTTCTAAATATCCATACCTCCACTTCTAAATATCCAAACCCCCACTTCTAAATATCCATACCGCCACTTCTAAATATCTATATCTCCACTTCTAAATGTCCTTACCTCCACTTCTAAATATCCATACCTCCACTTCTAAATGTCCTTACCTCCACTTCTAAATATCCATACCTCCACTTCTAAATATCCAAACCCCCACTTCTAAATATCCATACCGCCACTTCTAAATATCCATACC
>WWET01004773.1:43245-73083 GCA_011038615.1 Limnodynastes dumerilii | reverse complement strand
AGCTGCAAACAATGAAGAAAATAATAAAATACAAAATGTATTACCATGCATTTATGTGAAAAAATATCCAGCTGACCACTATTTATTTATTAACTAGATGTGAATAGTTATATACATAGGTGTCATTTTGAAGTTTTCAGAAGTTATTATACTTCTATACCTGTGCTACATATTTACAGTGCCGGACCTAAATTTGTGTGAGAGGTGCAGCCACCTATAGTGAAAAACAAAGGCCTTACATATAAGTTTAATTTTTTCAAAGGTTAAAAACCTATACTACTGGACACTACAATTTTACAATTTTTTACCCCCAGCTAAATATTTGTATATCTGTATATATTAGAGCAGGGGTGGCCAGACTTTTGGACTTAGGGATCTACTCTAAATGTAAAAAATCTTCTGAGATCCACCATAGTCCAAAATAATCATAACGCAATACTTTTTAGGGGGCTATGAGCCAAAGAACACATAAAACAAATATAATAACAAACTAAACATTAATCAATTACTTAATTAATTAATTAAGCGCTCAATACACAGGTCTGCTCCCTGTCAGTGTTATCAGCAAATGGCGGGCAGTATGCAGGGACACTAGATAGATAGGTGATGTCATGAAGTACAGCAGTGCTCCTCATCCTTTTCTCACCCTTGGCACACCTAAGGCCTTTCCAGAATTTCGTGGCACACCAAAAGCAAAAAAATAAATATATATAAATATATATATATACAGGAATTACAAAGTGCATAGATAGATTTACATTTAATTGATATTTTTTATTTGATAAACAGAACTCCTTCTGCTCTCACTCGATGCCGAAAAGGCGTTCGATCGCCTGCATTGGGACTATATGAGAGCTGTCCTTGGTCGCTTCGGGATTCAGGGTCCTATCTCTAAGTCTATTGAAGCGTTATATCATGGCCCTAGCGCGAGAGTTTTTAGCAACGGGTTTCTGTCTGATCCCTTCCCTATCACGAATGGCACCCGCCAGGGATGCCCCCTATCCCCTCTAATGTTCGCCCTCACCATGGAGCCCTTGGCCCATCTGATCCGGGCTTCCTCTAAGTTCCCAGGTGTCTCAATTAAGGATACCTCGCATAAACTCTGCTTATTCGCAGATGATGTCCTTTTGTTTGTGACAAAACCAGGCACGGCTCTTGTAGAACTTCACTCCATCTTAGATCGGTTTAGTGCTGTCTCATATTACAAATTGAATACCACTAAAACTGAAGCACTCCCTATTAACCTCCCCGCCCACACTTTAGCCTCTCTGCAACGGACATTTTCCTATTCCTGGCAAGATAAATCTTTAAGATATTTGGGTATACATCTGACACGCGCTGTGGATGATGTCCTCTCGGCAAACCTTACCCCCCTATATGCACAACTCTCCCAACTGACCACCTCATGGATGTTACACGAAATATCGTGGTTGGGCAGGATTGCGGCGTTTAAAATGTCGCTATTACCCAAACTAATGTATATTTTCCGGGCCATCCCGTACCTCCCTCTAAAACAAGAGATAGACAAATTTTCTAAACTTATGGCTAACTACATATGGAAGGGTAAGCAACCTAAAATTGCCCTGTGCCGTATGATCCTCCCTAAGGCCCTGGGCGGGTTAGGCCTCCCAGATTTGGGAGCTTACCACATGGCTTGTTTGTTGGCGCAACTGAGGGATTGGTTTCGCCCGGAGCCTCAGAAACCCTGGGTGAGCCTGGAGGCTGGTTTGCTCCGCTCACTTTCCCTTCCAGACCTGCTCTGGATGCCTGGTCAGAATCGGCCCCCTCTGGACCCTCCTCTTCGATCTATGGGAGACTCCTTGCTGATCTGGGACCGTTTCCTGGGCCGACATACCGGTCTTGTCCTCCCTACTAGAAATCTTCCTATTTCGGCCCTGTCTCAGTTCATACCTGACTTCAACATTACTAGTTGGTGTGCTCAGGGGCTTCGCCAGCTGGACCATCTATTACCACAGGGTAACCTGCGCCCCTTCTCAGAGTTAGTTACACACTTTAATAGTCTCGTCTCTGAGACATTTCGTTATATGCAGCTTAGACACTGGGTGTCTACTACATTAAAAACACCTAGCACTCTACAACTCCCCCCAGACAATATTCACCGCCGCCTGACGAAGCAGTGCGGGCCGGGAGCCATATCCTTCTGGTACTCTTTTATAACCTCTGTAGTCCCATCGTCGACTAAAGTCCCCCCACACATCCAGTGGGAGAGAGATCTGGGCACTCCGATCTCACAACAGCAATGGACTAACCTGTCCGCCCAAATGTTTAAGAGGTCTAGATGCGCTAATCATGTTGAGATGGGTATCAAATTACTGAACAGATTATACCTTACCCCTGCGAGACTCCACACTATGTGGCCGGCAACCTCTAAAATTTGTTGGCGTGGTTGCGGGCTCACGGGTGATCTGTTACATATATTTTGGTCCTGCCCCAAAGTGCAGCCTCTGTGGGGGGACGTATTCTCTCTGGCATCCAGAGTACTAAACCATACTATCCTCCCCTCCCCACAGATAGCTTTACTCCATATTTACCCTGCTGACCTTCCTAAGGAGAAACAATATTTATTTGGTCATTTCTTGATTGCCACTAGAGCAGCGATAGCTCAGCTATGGAAGTCAGCTGACTCCCCCACCCTTCCTAAAATAATTGCTAAAATCACCCATAATCACACAATGGAAACACTGCTGGCTGAATATCAGGTTTCCGCTTCCTGCCCCCTCTTCCAATGGCTCCCCTGGACGGATTACCTTCATGAAGAAGGTAGGCAACAATCAGCGTCCACTTAGACTTCGCACTCTGCCACCTATCTATACTAAGCAGTGATATTATTGGCCCCTTTAGGACCCTCCGGTTCCAGGTTAAGCTGTAATGTTGTTATGATTCCTGTCGTGGTGCAGATCCGCCATTAAAACCTTCCCGACACTCTGGAAGGTCATCTTATCTTGACATGTTAATGTTGTTCTCTTGGTTATATTGTTATGCACTGTAACATATGATGTTCCCCCTCCCCTCCCTTCCTTTTTTCCTTTCTGTGCCCCTTCCCCTTTTACTGTTACAAAATCAATAAAATTTGGAAGTAAAAAAAAAAAAAAAACTATGAATTTTTTTTTTTTTTCAAAACTACATTTTTACATTTTTAACCATCATGGTGGCTTTGGGAAGTATGAAATTACTTTGGTTGCGAGATGTTTAGCTGTATTGTAACCCATTCATTAAGTGTTAAATAAGAAACTGAAACTTTAATCCCCTTATCATTAATCAGTTTGTATAGTTGGTGCCCCTCTTTCTATACATTTTTATATTATGTCATAGGTATTAACATCTTTGCTTTTCAGACACATTAAAAACAACAGGTTATTAGGGCCCTAGAGGGTGGATGTTGGCATTCCCTTTTAATAAGGCTGTAAGGGCCAGATTTACTAAGCTGCTGGTTTGGAAAAGTGCCCATAGCAACCAATCAGATTTTAGCTGATATTCTCTAGTATGCAATAGGAAAGTAAGAGCTAGAATGTGATTGGCTGCTACGGGCAACATCTCCACTTTTCCAAACCTGCAGCTTAGTAAATCTTGCAATAAGTATTGATCTAGTGTTCAGTACAAAAATAGGAGGTACTGGAGTCTTCTTTTTTATATGAAACATGGCCACCAATTGTAGAGGTTAGTGTTTAAGGTTTAATACCTCTTGATCTTTGATAAGAGCTCTATTTAGCCACCATTACTGTTAACTAAAGCTGTGAACCGCTTTTGTCAAAATTACAGCTATTGTTTTTCAGCCATCATGATTGCTATAGGTGGTGGGCCATCACATTAATATCCAGGGGCTGGATATTAGTTACTCCTGGGCTAAACCATGTTGATTGTCAAGTGAGTCAAGTTAATTGTATTCTTTGCATGCAGGGATATATCTTTGAATTGCTTACTGCACACAGATACTGACCAGCTTTACTATCACACTGTTATTTAGACGTGGGATATGAGACACCAGCTCTTAACTCTAATACTGTTTGCAACAGATGAAATATGACTCCCCCTGCAATCAACATAGTTTACCCCAGGAGTAACTAATTTCATGCACTTACTTAAGTCTGGATCCAGCCCCAGATGTTTAGATGTAGAGTACTCCAATCATTACTGTAAGTGTTTAATAATATACAGAAACATTAATCGGGTCTGGGACGGCTAGTTTACAATCAGGAGCACCCCATCAAATTTCATCGGCTGGGGCGCGGCGTTGCTATGCAAATGGGGTGGTAAATGCCCCCATTTTGGTTGTCAGAGAGCCAGCGCGTGGTGGGTGGTTTTGCCCCACCTTCCAATTAATTGTGTTCTAGCTATTGGTATAGCTAGGGTTAATTATGGGTCCCGCACTGCCTTCTTCCGTCACCAACCTGGTGAATTGTGGTTATAGCACTGGTTAATTATTTTTATTATTTGTTGATTGTTGTTGTGTTTAATTGTAACAATAAACATAGGGGGCTCTGCGAAGCCCCCTTTTTTTGCAACTTGGTTTGATTTACTGTTTCCATAATGGGACATGGTGTAGGGGGAAGGGAGGTCCACAGGTGATGGTAATGATATAGGGGCCGTTAATGAACTCAACCCTTAGGCGTTTATGTGTGCAATGAATATATTTGTGAAACTAAGGATAAGTGTGAGTGTATTTATAGGAGCAATGGAGACTGTTGGAGATGTGATATGAAGGATACAGGACATGAGGGTAGAATGGGGCTTGAAGAGATATCACAAGGTGACAAGGAAGGATACTACGTACTGGCACTCTGGTCCCGTTGTTTCCGATACAGTACAGTTTCCATTATTGCACCTAATTTGATAACTGTTGTATGAACTGCAGTTGGTAACACACATGAGTTGGCCAGTCACATTTACACCAAAAAAATAGTCTTGAAATGGTTCTGGTGTTATAATCTTACACAGATCTAAAAAACAGGGTAAAAAAACACAACACATCAATTAAATTTAAGAGAATAAGTAATGTATCCTCTATTACGCCCGTCTACGAAGGGAAGGCTGCAATGTACTCTGATAATATCCAGCTCAAAATATATATTACAGCTACAGACCTGACCACCTGATGTGAGTGCAGGCAATGATACTATGAGCATGTTATGCATAAACTGCAAATCTACATGGTGAAACAGTCATTCTTAGGGGGGGTGGGCATACACTTTAAGAACATTAAGCACCATATTCACACCTAAGAAACTTCAGCTTCTTAGTAGTTATTTAAGTAAGAAGAGTTGTGCCACGGCAGCCTCGAGCCATTTTAAGAAGGGGGGGGGGGGGGAGGGATTTAAATGAGCCAGGGAGGGCATGTGGAAGGGATCTACTTAAGAAGGAAAATAAACACGGTTACTTAAGGAATCCCTATGGCGCTCTTAGGTGCCATTAGGATCATAAAAATGGGGGTGGGTTGTGGTGCTGGACAGGTCAGTTATGTGTGGATGCTGCTGCATTCTGCCCTGTGAATACAGTCCGGAATGCTGTCAATAACCATTTTTAATGAAAACAAATATTTAATGTATATTATTGGTGTCACTGCTGGTGAATAAGCCTTTAAAGAAATTATTTGACCATTATTTGTACGCAGTATCATAGTTTTTGATACAGTTGTGTCTAATTAAACTTTTCCAAAAATAGGGGAAGATCATGAGGGAAGTCAAAGATTTCTGCAAGGGGATGGGGCTTAAGGATGCGATTTTTGCAAATCGTCATTAAGCCCCACCCCCTGCCAATCACTCCTGAAATCTGTAGTGTTGGTCTTTAAGACTGCATGTGCGCAATCTATGTAGCGGAACGTTACGTAAATAGCTTTACAATAATTACTACGCATGCCCAGTAACTTCAATCGGTTAGTTAAGGACGGACGGACACAGAAGACGGAGGTCTGAATACGGGCCACACTGTAGCGCTAAAAATAAAAAATATAAAATATAAGAATATATAATAGACAGATGTCCTGATACTGTAAACAAAATAATTTATTACATTTTTAAAACAACAAAAATGAAAACATAAAAAAACAATATCACTGCAAGTGACCTGATTGGGGTAGTTTTTTTTTCCAATTATCGTAAAATAGGAATACACCAGTCCAATGTGTTGCACTGGCCAGTGAGAATAGATATCCATTTTGAGAAATATTGCTGGAGTAGTACAGCGGAGGTAAATAGATGCAGCCAAGCAGTTAATAATAACAAACTGGAAGCATATATTAAAGCAAAGTTAGCCAAGCAGATGTAGATTGCTGCAGAAGCAGTTAGTATAGCCAATGATGGAGCAGACTTTGAGCGTTAGGGGAACCAAACGGACCAGCATGTAGACAGATCATCGAAGCACAATCAACAAACGGTACTGGCCGGCAAGCACAGCACCAGAGGATCAAACTCCCGAACAGTCTTACCACCTCGCGGCGGATGTATAGCTGCGTGTCGCACGGTCTCTTTCTGATCCCAAATCACCCCAGGCAATAAGATGTCTGCACTGAATCCAGTAAATTGCTGCCGTAATGATAAGAATCAGTTTCCTCACGCTCTCACTCCTCTCAGTGTATAGTGGGCAGCTGGTGTAGCAATTAAACCACTACCTATGCAACCAGATCACAAAATTAAACAGTCCTGACATGTTTCGTTGCTACGGCAACTTCTTCAGAGGAATATCCTGTTAGACATGAGCGTTCTTAAACAGTGCATTCACTTTTCTAATTGGTTAAAACACTTTGGATAACAGAAGTAACGGACACCTTTCCATATGTAAAAAGGGATTAAATATATCATATAATCATTGTAATCATAATAGTTATCAAAGACAATATATTTTAATCAAGAATAATTATAAAAACAAAATTTAGCAAAAATTAGCAAAAATTGTCAGTCTAATGTAAATAAAGACAATGAGAAGGAAGCAGCTGTTAATTTGGTATTACAGATATACCTTAATAGTACAACTATGTATAACTAAAAATAGATGAATTAAAAAATAAATAAGTAAAATAAAATAGGATGAAAATCAAAAAATAAATTAAAATAAAAAAATAATGATAACAAAAGAAAAAATTGATGTAATATAAATACATGCAGCAGAAACAGCACCTTAATAGACAGTGATAAAAAGTGAAAAATAGTTCATATTTAATACAGTACCTGCTTACGGCGGCTATACCCTACACTAGGTACTACCGTCGGCCGTACGAATTTTCGCCCATAATACGCAAAGCGTACGGGCTTAGCACGCCCATACTGTACAATTTAAATGGCTATCCCCGCCTCCGTGTAGTAAAACGAGCGCCCAGGCGACCGTCGTACTGAACGCACGCCCCTCGAGCGAATATTTCGCACACAATACGACCGCTATACGCTCATGACGTCCAGCCGACCGGAAGCTGTCATACTGGGCATGCGCAGTGCAAATTTTTTCACGAATTTTCGCTTACGATGAGCGTACGCTCGCTTGCGGTCGTAGCTCTGGATCAGGCCCAAAGAGTTAAATTTATGTATTCAAAATGCAACGTTTTTTGAACCTATCCCCACCTCTATATATGGGGGTATTGATTCAATTCCTATGATTTTTAAGTAACTAAGATCACCACCATGTTTCTCATTAAGATGGCGTGGTACACTATGCGGTATGCACATTTTTAAAATGCTTCTTTGTTCTAAGAACCTGGTTCTCAGAGAACGAGTTGTGCACCCTACATAAACCATTGAGCATTTGCACAGTAATACATAAACTACAAAAGTTGTTTTGCAATTGATAAAGTTATTAATGAACCTCTTCTCCTCCAGCCATGGTGGACCAATAAATGTTGTGTTATCCAGAATAAACCCACATGTGATACAGCTGTTAGAACCACACTTATGACATCCTTTCACTGGTAAACATATCAATTGATTAGACTCGATGGAGATCCCTTTTGGGTTGGCCTGAATATTGGACTTAAAAATATTAGTTGGGGCCAGGATGTCTTTAAAACATTTATTCTGTTTAAAGATAATAGAAGAGAGTTCTGGAAGGCATTGATTGAGAATAGGATCGCATTTCAATAAGTTGTAATTTCTATAAAGAATCTTTTTTATGCCACTAGAAGCATTATTAAATTTGGTGATGAATGAAAATTCCCCTTTTCTTTGATTAGACTGGACAGAATTGGATAGAACGGGAGCATTTTCATTATCAGTCACAACAGGGGTTATATCTGAATTCGAATTTACAACGTCTTCCTTATTTTTGTTTTTATTTATATTTATACCTTTATTATTTTTATTTTTGATTCTATCACTGTCCTTGCCTCTATTGGCGTCTTGATTCGTAAGAAGTGCCTTACGGTCCATTGTTTTAACCTCTCTCAATGCTGAAAACAATAAATCCTGAGGGTAACCTTGAGAGATGAAGCCATCAAAAAGGTTAAAGCTCTCCATATCTGTACAATTACGCCGAAAGGCGTAAAAACTGACCCTTCGGTATGTTGTGTATCCAAGGGCGGTAGTGTGAGCTGTTAAAGTGTAAAAAGTTGTTGGTATCCACCGGTTTGCTGTAATTACAAATGTTAATCTGGGTGTCTCTGGCAGATAGAGTGAGATCGAGAAAGGTGATATGTGAATAGTGAAAGGTGCTTGTAAAAGTAAGATTAAATATTTAGAGTTGAGAAACTGAACTAACTGGTGTGCTAGGGTTTCCCCACATTCCCAAATGAAGAGTAAGTTGTCTATGTAACGGCCATAGAAGACTAGGTTTGCCCTATAGGGGCCGTTCCAGATGTACTCAGACTCAAATGCCCCCATGTACAAGTTGGCATAGCTAGGGGCAAACCTAGTCCCCATGGCCATTCCCATCACCTGCTGATAAAAAATACTGTCAAATCGAAATAATTGTGCTTCAAAATTAAACTAATAGCCTCAAGCAGGAACCGTTGGTGTCTCTCTGGATTAGTGCCTGAGGACCTGAGACATTGTGAGATGGTACAAATACCCAATTCATGGGGGAGGTTCATATAGAGGGCCTGGGCGTCCAATGGGCCTGATCCAGAGCTACAATGGGCCTGATCCAGAGCTACGATGTTACACTGACCGCTGTAGCGCTCAGCGTAACATCACTGCTCTGGCCCAACATTCCCCCTTGTAGGAGCATATTAACTCTCCCGTACGCCGGCTAAATCACCCCAGGCAATAAGATGTCTGCACTGAATCCAGTAAATTGCTGCCGTAATGATAAGAATCAGTTTCCTCACGCTCTCACTCCTCTCAGTGTATAGTGGGCAGCTGGTGTAGCAATTAAACCACTACCTATGCAACCAGATCACAAAATTAAACAGTCCTGACATGTTTCGTTGCTACGGCAACTTCTTCAGAGGAATATCCTGTTAGACATGAGCGTTCTTAAACAGTGCATTCACTTTTCTAATTGGTTAAAACACTTTGGATAATAGAAGTAACGGACACCTTTCCATATGTAAAAAGGGATTAAATATATCATATAATCATTGTAATCAGAATAGTTATCAAAGACAATATATTTTTATCAAGAATAATTATAAAAACAAAATTTAGCAAAAATTAGCAAAAATTGGCAGTCTAATGTAAATAAAGACAATGAGAAGGAAGCAGCTGCTAATTTGGTATTACAGATATACCTTAATAGTACAACTATGTATAACTAAAAATAGATGAGTTAAAAAATAAATAAATAAGTAAAATAAAATAGGATGAAAATCAAAAAATAAATTAAAATAAAAAAAAAATTATGATAACAAAAGAAAAAAATTGATGAAATATAAATACATGAAAACAGCAGAAACAGCACCTTAATAGACAGTGATAAAAAGTGAAAAATAGTTCATATTTAATACAATTTTATAGATGATCATAAATCAAAATAAACAGTCTAAATGAGGCAGTTGATTTCTACTGTCTCATTTAATCCATTTGGAGACAAAGTTAATGGAGTGATCTCGAAGGATGAATTTCATTTTCATTTTTCTGTCACATCCGATTATCCCCATATTTTATTACCTCCCAAAAGTTCACAAGTCCCTAACTTCACCACCAGGGTGTCCCATCATTAGGGGGTAGAATCACTCACATCTAATTTATCTTTATAGGTGGACACTTTTCTTCAGCCGTTTGTTGTCTCTCTGGAGTCTTTCCTGCGTAATTCGACCCATGTCATCAATCAACTAGAGGGTTTGTCATGGAGGGAAGGACTGGGCTTCCTCACATTGGACGCCCAGGCCCTCTATATGAACATCCCCCATGAATTGGGTATTTGTAGCATCTCACAATGTCTCAGGTCCTCAGGCACTACTCCAGAGAGACAACAATGGTTCCTGGTTGAGGCTATTAGTTTCATTTTGAAGCACAATTATTTCGATTTGACAGTATTTTTATCAGTAGCTGATGGGAATGGCCATGGAGACTAGGTTTGCCCCTAGCTATGACAACTTGTACATGGGGGCATTTGATTCTGAGTACATCCGGAACGGCCCCTATAGGGCAAACCAGTCTTCTATGGCCGTTACATAGATGACTTACTCTTCATTTGGGAAGGTGGGGAAACCCTAGCACACCAGTTTATATAGTTTCTCAACTCTAAATAATTTAATCTTACTTTTACGAGCACCTTTCACTATTCACATATCACCTTTCTCGATCTCACTCTATCTGCCAGAGACACCCAGATTAACATTTGTAATTACAGCAAACCGGTGGATACCAACAACTTTTTACACTTTAACAGCTCACACTACCGCCCTTGGATACACAACATACCGAAGGGTCAGTTTTTACGCCTTCGGCATAATTGTACAGATATGGAGAGCTTTAACCTTTTTGATGGCTTCATCTCTCAAGGTTACCCTCAGGATTTATTTTTTTCAGCTTTGAGAGAGGTTAAAACAATGGACCATAAGGCACTTCTTACGAATCAAGACACCAAGTGAGGCAAGGACAGTGATAGAATCAAAAATAAAAATAATAAAGGTATAAATAAAAATAAGGAAGACGTTGTAAATTCGAATTCAGATATAACCCCTGTTGCGACTGATAATGAAAACGCTCCCGTTCTACCCAATTCTGTCCAGTCTAATCAAAGAAAAGGAGAATTTCAATAATGCTTCTAGTGACATAAAAAAGATTATTTATAGAAATTACAACTTATTGAAATGCGATCCTATTCTCAATCAATGCCTTCCAGAACTCCCTTCTATTATCTTTAAACAGAATAAATGTTTGAAAGACATCCTGGCCCCAACTAATATTTTTAAGTCCAATATTCAGGCAAACCCAAAAGGGATCTTCATCGCGTCTAATCAATTGATCTGTTAACCAGTGAAAGGATGTCATAAGTGTGGTTCTAACAGCTGTACCACATGTGGGTTTATTCTGATTAATACTAAATTTATTGGTGCACTATAACTGTAGGAGAAGTGGTTCATTAATAACTTTATGAATTGCAAAACAACTTTTGTAGTTTATGTATTACTGTGCAAATGCTCAATGGTTTATGTAGGGTGCACAACTCGTTGTCTGAGAACCAGGTTCTTAGAACAAAGAAGAAGCATTTTAAAAAAGTGCATACCGCATAGTGTACCACACCATCTTAATGAGAAACATGGTGGTGATCTTAGTTACTTAAAAATCATAGGAATGGAATCAATATCCCCACATATAGAGGTGGGGATAGGTTCAAAAAACTTTGCATCCGTGAAAAATACATAAATTTAACTCTCTGTCTCCAAATGGATTAAATGAGACAGTAGAAATCAACTGCCTCATTTAGACTGTTTATTTTAATTTATGATCATCTATAAAATTGTATTAAATATGAACTATTTTTCACTAATTATCGCTGTCTATTAAGGGGCTTTTTCTGCTGTTTTCATGCATTTATATTTCATCTATTTTTACTTTTATTATCATTACTTTTTTATATTAATTTATTTTTTGATTTTCATCCTATTTTATTTTACTTATTTATTTTTTAATTAATCTAATTTTCATTATACATAGTTGTACTATTAAGGTATATCTGTAATACCAAATTAAAAGCTCCTTCCTTCTCATTGTCTTTATGTACTTTAGGCTGCCAATTTTTGCTATTTTTAGTTTTTATAATTATTCTTGATTAAAATATGTTGTCTTTGATAACTATTATGATTACAATGATTATATGATATATTTAATGCCTTTTTACATATGGAAAGGTGTCCGTTACTTCTATTATCCAAAGTGTTTTTTAACCAATTAGAAAAGTGAATGCACTATTGAATGCTCACATGTCTAACAGGATATTCCTAGGAAGAAGATACCGTAGCAATGAAACGCATCAGACTCTGTTTACTTTAGTGACTTGATTGCATGGGGAGCAGTTTAATTGCTACCCTATCTGCCCACTACACAGTGAAAGGAGTGAGAGCGTGAGGAAATTGATTCTTATCATTAAGGCAGCAATTTACTGGATTCAGTGCAGACATCTTATTGCCTGGGGTGATTTGGGACCAGAAAGAGACCGTGCGACACGCAGCTATACATCCGCCGCGAGGAGTTAAGACTAATCGGGAGTTTAATCCTCTGCTGTGCTTGCCGGCCAGTACCATTTGTTGATTGTGCTTTAATGATCTGTCTACATGCTGGTTCGTTTGGTTTCCCTAACGCTATAAGTCTGCTCTATCATTGGCTATACTAACTGCTTCTTCAGCAATCTACATCTGCTTGGCTAACTTTGCTTTAATATATGCTTCCAGTTTGTTATTATTAACTGCTTGGCTGCATCTATTTACCTCCGCTGTTCTTCTCCAGCAATATTTCTCAAAACGGATATCTATTCTCACTGGCCAGTGCAACAGATTGGACTGGTGTATTCCTATTTTACGATAATTGAGAATTAAAAAAAAAAATTACCCCAATCAGGTCACTTGCAGTGATATTGTTCTTTTATGTTGTTTATTTTTTTCATTTTTGTTGTTTTAAAAGTGTAATAACTTATTTTGTTTACAGTGTCAGGACACCTGTCTACTATATATTCTTATCTTTATATTTTTTTTATTTTTAGCGCTACCGTATTCTTTGTTATTATTCCAGATATGATGCAAATGATGAAGTGTGGTTTATTTGTCACACCAATTGTCAACAATAACAGCACACAAAACAGAAACCATAAAAGCAAATTCTAGGCCTGTCTCGCTACAAACTAATACATAAGACAATCCCTGTCTACTGTGAGTGGAACTTGTGCCCAGCTCACAAACACACAATACACACAATTCACCTTTAGGGACAAATTTACTAAGCTGCGGGTTTGGAAAAGTAGAGATTTTGCCCATAGCAACCAATTAGATTTTAGCTGACATTCTCTATTATTACAAAAAAATATTATAGAGATATAATTACCATTTAAACTGGTGTTTTGTGGCACAACATCAAGTGAGTCGTTCTGGAAACATAATGTATCTGCAAAAAAACAACATAAAAGCAATCAAATATAAAAGACCAGTTATATGCAAATAACATTTTATATATATATATATATATATATATATATATATATATATATATATATATAGTCACAAAATCACACACGACACACGGTGATAGGGCCGCACAAATATAATGTAATCCATAAATGAGATTAAGGGTGTCGGACAAGGGAAATGCAGCAATAAAAGGGTTATTGGAGTAACCCCAGCGACCAGCACAACCTAATAATAAATTCAAGAAAAGTCAAAATAAAGTTCAAATGCAAGTGTTTAATCCAAAAAAGTCCAAGCAAACAGAAAATGCATGAATATCGTACAGTAATAACTAAGCCCTTACATATGGTTCAGTATCATGGAAGGGTTTCCGTACGGGATACTTAAGGATGCAACCAGATTCACTATCCGCACATACAGTAGGAGAGCAGGGGGATTGCCCTGCTCTCCCACATGTGGACCTGTAAATCACAAAATGCATACGGTAGGCTCTAGCCTCCCCAGTATACTGGGAGCTGGAGACATATGATGCAGAATACTGGGAGCTGTAGACACATGATTAAGAATACTGGGAGCTGGAGACACATGATGGGGAATACTGGGAGCTGGAGACACATGATAAAGAAGTTTGGGAGCTGAAGACACATGATGGGGAATACTGGAAGCTGTAGACCCATGATTAAGAATACTGGGAGCTGGAGACACATGATAGGGAATACTGGGAGCTGGAGACACATGAATGGGGAATATTTTTTCCATCATTTTGATGGGCTGTTGACTAGTCTTATTATATTCTGCCAAGTTTTTAAATAACAAAACTTAGCATCCTCAAATAACAATGAATTACTGGTCATTGACACATCTCTGGTAAAAGTACAGAACTTTTATATTTAGCACTTTCTTCTTGTGTCTAAGTTTATGTCACTTTATACAATAACTGTATATATGCAATACTCACCATGGTCACCATTGTCCAATGTACAGTTCCCAGTATTAAAAGCATCGTAGATAAGATTTACTGTATTTCCCAATTCTTCTGTGACATTGTTAAAGTGAAGTTCAAATATCACTTCATGTACTACGATAACACTGCCTGGGCTATATATAAAAAGAACAAACAGTTGAGACATTTATATGCCCAAAAGGACTTGAAACCATTCATTGATATTTATTATTGCCTGGATAAAAGTTGTGTATCTAGGAAAGTCTAGATGGGAGTAGATCCAAATATATGAATGGATTATTTATGTTATCCTTGTGTCTGAGGCTAATGTACGTAATTTACGATCATATATTCCATATGTGTGAAGGGAGTGAGTACATGTCCCCTGCACTCCACTTGCTTGTACAGACCTTCCGTATTCAGAACATTACCTTAAGTTTCGTCTTTTGGAATGCAGGATCGTACAACTGGTTTAACCAATCCCTTACTGTACAATTTGCATGCAAACTCATGTACGCAGGGTGACTCATTCCGCCCTTCCGTCAGAGATTCCTCTACGCATCAGAATGCAACATGGATGGTACTGTGTTCTGATGCGTAACTGATCAGTTAATGCATACACAGTACCATCACACAGTAGACTTACGGACATGTAGAATGCAAAAGTCAGCTGTCTGCTGTATCCAGTCCATGATGACTACAAAAATCGTAGAAAGTGAAAAGGAAGTGGGAAACATATAAGTGATGCACAGCTGGGTGGTCCTTTCGAGATATACCTTTTAAAACGTAGCTTATATTGAACAATATTGGGTTTTAAGAGCACTTATATCTTATAAATGATGGTAAGTGTACAGCAGTATAATTTTTACTATTTTTAAATGTAATAAAAAGTCAAATCAAATTTTTAAGAATAATGTTGACTTATGGCACTTATCTTCTATAACAGGCAGGTAACTTTCTCATTGTTAATTTCACAAATAGACACCATGGTCTAAGAATTCTCTGCTTTATGTTCCTATTGATATACGTTTAACAAGATGCAAGACCTTCAAAAAATCCCCAGTAGCTCTATTAAAGAAACATAATATGTTCCAATTAATGCCTTGCGGCTATTATAACAACGGGGTTATAAAAGCATCTGTGTGATTTTCAAACAGTGGGGCGGCGAAAGGTACGTTTTCTAACCCTAATCATCCCCTTCCCACAATCTAAATCTAACACTCCCCTAACCATCATTGTCCCACAGTTTAAGCTTAACCCTCCCTGCTCCGGAACCCTAACTCTTCCTCTCCTGCAGCCTAACCCTATCAAGAACAAAGGACCTTGTCAAAAATGGGCCGTTCAACATGGTTCCCATTCTGGAATGTAGATTTTCAGTTTAAAATGCAATTGGAAATGGTGCAACCAGAATTAAGCTTCGGCTGCATCATTCTCTAAAACCGGCCCTTCATATCAGCAACTGTATCTAGTCTCAAGCAGAACATTTTTGTAATATAAGATCGGGCAATAAGGACAAGAAATACACCCTATACCAGTAGCCTAATGAAGAGGATTTTAGAGGTTCTAATGAATGTTCAATTAAAGCCATATTTTAAATTGTTTATATCCCTAATTTACTCCTTCCACTAAGCATACCTAGCTCAGAATAACCCTTTTTGGAGTATACATGTATCAGGGAGCAATGTAAATGAAAGGTCTCAAGTTTACTCCTCCACATAACTTCCCCACCAGAGTCTATCCCTTCCTCTCCTTCCCCTCCTCCATTGCTTACACCAGTGGCTCATTTCCTTTCCCCCTACTATTGTCCCCTACTGTTGTCCTCTCCTTCCACTTTGTATTTTAGCTCACTTGAGCAGGGCCCTCCATTGTTCTATTGTATTATTGTGTATATTAGATTATATTGTACTGGATGACGGTGTAGTCACTGTCCTGTATGTAAAATTTGCAGCCTGGTAGAGGGGGGGGTGTCTTGTACCACCCAGTGGGCGTGTCTGGGAAAGTGGGTGTGTCTTGTATCACCCAGACCAGGTGCCTGCCCCTTTTATTTAACAACCATCCATATGTCTGCCTCTTATTATTTGTCCAGGATTCATATGTCCAGCCTCCATATCTGCCCCTCTATTTGTCCTACCTCCATGTCTGCCCATTATAATAATAATAATAATAATAATAATAATAATAATTATTATTATTATTATTATTATTATTATTATTATTATTATTATGTACATATGTCCCCTGACTGTTTATTTGTCCAATCTCCATGTCTGCCCCTTATTATTATGTCCAGCCTCCATATCTGCCTCTATATTATTTGTCCAGCCTCCATGTCTGCCCCTTGTAATGTCCAGCCCCCATGTTTTCCCCTTGTAATGTCCAGCCTCCATGTCTGCCTCTTTAATATTTTTCCAGCCCCCATTTTCTGCCCCTTTTAATTTCCAGCCTCCATTGTCTGCTCCTTTTAATGTCCAGCCTCCATGTCTGCCCCTTTTGTCCAGCCTCCATGTCTGCCCATTTTAATGTCCAGCCTCCATTGTCTGCCCTTTTTAATGCCCAGCCTCCATGTCTGCTCCTTATATCCAGCCTCCTTGTCTGCCCCTTATTTCCAGCCTTCATTGTCTGCCCCTTATGTCCAGCTTCCATTGTCTGCCCCTTATGTCCAGCCTCCATGTCTGCCTCTTATTTCCAGCCTCGATGTCTACCCCTTATTTCCATCATGCATTGTCTGCCTCTTATTTCCAGCCTTTATTGTCTGGCCTTTATTTCCAGCATACATTGTCTGCCCCTTTAAATGTCCAGCCTCCTTTTTCTGCCCCTTATGTCCAGCCTCCATTGTCTACCCCTTATGTCCAGTTTCCATGTCTGCCCCTTATTTCCATCCTGCATTGTCTGCCTCTTATTTCCTGCCTTCATAGTCTGCCCTTTATTTCCAGCCTCCATTGTCTGCCCCTTATGTCCAGCCTCCATGTCTGCCACCTTTGTCCAGCCTTCAAATCTGCCCCTTATGTCCAGCCTCCATTGTCTGCCTCTTATGTCTAGCCTCCAGGTCTGCCCCTTATGTCCAGCCTCCATTGTCTGCCTCCTATGTCCAGCCTCCATTGTCTGCCTCTTAAGTCCAGCCCCCGTTGTCTGTCCCTTATGGCCAGCCTCCGTTGTCTGCCCCTTATTTCCAGCCTCCATAGTCTGCCCCTTATTTCCAGCTTCCATTGTTTGCCTCTTATTTCCAGCCTCAATTGTCTGCCTCTTATTTCCAGCCTCCATTGTCTGCTTATTATTTCCAGCCTCCATTGTCTGCCTCTTATGTCCAGCCTCCAGGACAACAACTTTGTCCCGAGAGTCTGATCTCTCAGGACAAGTTGTGAGGCGGGTGGGACAGCGGGACAGTCCTCTCGAAAGCGGGTCCATCCCGCTGGAATCGGGACACTTGGGAGATCTGTATCTAGGACAAATCTGTGACTTCAATAATGGGTCCCTGCCTATTGTCTGTTCAGCCTAAGTGCACCTATAGCATGACTGAGAATTATGATAATGATGACGACTGTCTATAAAGAATGAAGCAACATCTATAATTTTGCATATAAACACTTAAACTTCATACTTACCTAACAGATATTATCTTGATATCCTGGCAATTGATATTGTGTTCTTCATTATAAAACTTTAACATCTGCAACAAAAATAAGAGAGACAGAACTGCAATATTTTATGGGAAAATTATAATCTATAGAGTTATAATTGCAATTTATGGATGGGCAGCACAGTGGCTCAGTGAGTAGCACTTCTGCCTTACCGCTCTGAGGTCATGAGTTTGATTACTGATTATCTGTGTAAAGTTTGTATGTTCTCCCTGTGTTTGCATGGGTTTCCTGTGAGTGCCCTGGTTTCCTCCCACATGCTGATAGGTTAATTGGCTGCTGATAAAATTAACACTAGTATATGTGCTTGTGGAATTTGGAGCATGGACTGGTGTGAGTGAAAAGTTCTCTTTATACTAATAACTAGATGGTGGTGGGTTCAGGGGAAGTTTATTTTACAGGAAGGGTAAGTGGAACAAGCAGACTAGATGGGCTAAGTAGTTCTTAGCAAATTTGATATTTCTGTTTCTGTTATGTTCTATGCCCCTAAAACAGACAACAGATCTCTAGAATCTATGGGCTGGATCCAGACTTAAGAAGGAGCTTGAAATTAAGGACCTGATCCACACTTTTAAGAATCTTCTTAAAATAAGAACTTAAAGTCACTCCTGGGCAAAACCAAGTTGATTGCAGGGAGAATTCATTTAATTGTATTCTTTGCATGCAGGGAAATATCTTTGAATTGCTTACTGCACACAGATACTGACCAGCTTTACTATCACACTGTTATTTACACTTGGGCTGGGCAATATCACCTCTCAACACTAGTACTGTTTGAAACAGATGAAATATGACTCCCCGTCAATCAACATGGTTTAGCCCAGGTGTGACTTTAAGTTCTTATTGTAAGAAGATTCTTAAGTGTGAATCAGGTCCTTAATTTCAAGTTCCTTCTTAAGTCTGGATCCAGCCCTACGTTACAATAGGTCTGTGTAGTCATTCTTATCATGTTAAGAGTAATTTACAGTCCTTGGGCAATATATGACAGGCTTGATGATTTTTGGCAAGCCCACCCAAGTCTATAATTCTATAATAAATTCCAGGCACTGAATGTGTAATACAGGGTTGCAAAGCTTCCCTCCAAGAGAACCCAGAGGGAAGCCATAGATTACTGCGAGGGGGGGGGGCTTAATGGCGCAATTTATGCAAATCACGTCATTAAGCCCCGCTCCCTGACAATTACCAGTGTAATCTCAGGCGTTAAAGGCCCGTCCATCCCTAGTAACTCTAGGGATTACACGGGTGATTGTTTGAGTGTCGGGGCATGCAGGAGATTTGCCGGTTCTCCCAGGATACCGCAAGAATGTGACAAATTTCTGGTGTCTCCCGGATATTCTGGGAGAGTCGGCAACCCTGGTGTAATATCAGTGGTCAATTTTATTATGACCAAGATGCAGAAACATTGGATGACTCCATATTGCAAAAATAGCAAAGACTTACTTGTAATTGCCACAAAACTTATGTAAGTGTAGCATACATCTGGGAATGACTTTTAAATGTCCTTTTGAATAGACTTAACATCAAGGGCCAGATTTACTAAGCTTGGTTTAGCAAAAGTAGAAATGTTGCCCATAGCAACCAATCAGATTCTAGCTGACATTCTCTAATATGTAAAAATAATGTGATTGGTTGCTATAGGCAACAGCAACATCTCCACTTTTCCAAACCCACAGTTTAGCAAATCTGGCCCCAAGAATATACAAAGTTAATAAAATAAAAACAAAATGTACAGTAGATATAGATTTGCTGACAATAGCCAACAGTCTCAGTGATTATTCTCATTCTATCCCTATAATTCACAGATGTTTCAGAAAGCGGTCAAGTTTTTAAGGTTTCTATTACAGCATTGAAAACATACCTTTGTCACAAATCTCTTTTCAAAAATGTCATACTCTTGTGAACTTGTATTTTTATAGTTATTATCAAAATTCTCAATGATGGTAATGTTAACATTTACTTTGACAGTGATCAGATCTGCAACATGAACATGTAAAATGTAAACAATATTTGATGTGTACAATAAAAATGATCAAACAAAATAATCTATCTCATATCTATCTATCTATCTATCTATCTATCTATCTATCTATCTATCTATCTATCTATCTGTCTGTCTGTCTGTCTGTCTGTCTGTCTGTCTGTCTGTCTGTCTGTCTATCTATCTCATATCATATTTATCTATCTGATATCTATCTATCTATCTATCTATCTATCTATCTATCTATCTATCTATCTATCTATCTATCTAGCAAAAATATCTATCTCTTAAGTTAGACTATTATGGTTATTGTTATATAGACTAATAATTATAAATAATAAACAATTCCCTAGATTGAAAAATTTTACAGATAAAAATAAAGACTTCAAACGTACCTCTTGTGATTTCACTGAAAACAAATTCACACTTGCTGCCATAAAAGTCCTTTGTGCATATACATTTTGTTCCATCAGCAGTGCCTCCATTTTCACATTTGAGCCCTAAACAGAAGGAAATAGAACTGATCAATATTAGATCAAACTCTTGTTTTATATACAAGACATTTGAGCAATGTCATATAAACCTCAGGGATCCCTGATGAAAGTTATTAGATTACTAATATACCTAATCTTCCAACATAAAAGGTAAAAATTGGGGACTCAAGCGCACTTCATACTCTGCTAAAGCCGCAATCTAACACTATGAGGTGTCTCAAATATACCTCAAAGAAAGGTAAAGATAAAAAAGGTGTGTAGTGATATATATGCGGCGCTGAGTAATTGCACAACGGTGGGGCAGTGTCAGGTTAGATAAATAAATGAAACCTAAATAGACCTTCAGTAAAAACACCTAAAATGTCTCAAATGTTTTCAAAGCCAGACTTTGAAAAAGGTTTGCATAAATTAAACACCATAATATAATTCAAAAAAGTACCAAATTTATTAGAATACATAGATAAAAAATAATTAAAATGATGACGCTCAACAAGTACATATATCGACAGAAATACTGCACACCCTAATAATAAACTGGTATACCCTGCAGGGATACTATGGTATTAAGCACCAAAAATACCAGAAAAAATCGGGGGGCAATTTAATCAAGTAAATCTGTGTAGTTGTTGGATTTTTGACAAAACGAACTTATGCTGCGATATAGTGAAACTCAATCTTCACCAGGTAAGTGGATTGGTAGATAACTGTCCAATATTTGAATAGTCAATTCACCCGAGCAGAGCTATATTCAGACAGTGTCTTAGCGTCTAGAGCTTGATTATATAAGCCCTAGGTCGACATAAATGGCCAACGTTGGCTGTTAGGAGGTGTCACTAAACACAATTCCCCTATAAGTGGGTAAAACACCAGCAGAGTTGATGAAATATGGGAGATGTAATTGCTAGCTGGTCATAAAGAACCAGCACTCACGTTCCTCCGATCCGTCAGGATCTCATTGAGCTCATAGTAGACAAAGTATTCTTTGTTGATGTTTTTGCAGCTCCGTTTCGGGTGGCTCAGCTGTTGGCCTCACTTTAAAGCCGTGGCCACGGCTATGAATGGGCTTCTAAAAAAGACCGCCGGCTGTATCGATACAAGTCCGGACGGTGCAATTAGAAAAAGCAGTTCCTTAGCTCTTATGGTCCCAATCCAGCAGGGAACGTTGGAAATAAAGCGCAGCGGTAGCTCTAAAAAGAATAAAATACAAGGTTTGCATAAATTAAACACCATAATATAATTCAAAAAAGTACCAAATTTATTAGAATACATAGATAAAAAATAATTAAAATTATGACGCTCAACAAGTACATATATCGACAGAAATACTGCACACCCTAATAATAAACTGGTATACCCTGCAGGGATACTATGGTATTAAGCACCAAAACATGCCAGAAAAAATCGGGGGGCACTTGATTCAAGTAAATCTGTATAGTTGTTGGATTTTGACAAAAAGAACTTGTGCTGCGATATAGTGAAACTCAAACTCCTCCAGGTATGTGGATTGGTAGAAAGCTGTCCAGTTTTTGAATAATCTGCGCTTTATTTTCAACTTTTCCTGCCGAGTCGGGACCACAAGAGCTAAGGAACTGCTTTCCGAATTGTACCGTCCGGACTAGTATCGATACAGCCGGCGGTCTTCTTAGAAGCATATCCACAGCCGTAGCTACGGCTATAAAGTGGGGCTAAATAGCTGAGCCACCCGAAACGGAGCCGCTAAATATCAACAAAGAACACGCTGTCCATTCTGAGCTCAACGGGACCCTGACAGATCGGAGGAACGTGAGTGCTGGTTCTTTATGACCAGCTAGCTATCACATCTCCCATATTTCATCATCTCTGCTGTTGTTTTACCCACTTATAGGGGATTTGTGTTTAGTGACACTCCTTAACAATCAACGTTGGCCATATATGTCGACCTAGGGCTAATATGATCAAGCTCTAGGTGCTAAGACACTGTCTGAATATAGCTCTGCTCGGGTGAATTGATTATTCAAAAACTGGACAGCTTTCTACCAATCCACATACCTGGAGGAGTTTGAGTTTCACTATATCGCAGCACAAGTTCTTTTTGTCAAAATCCAACAACTATACAGATTTACTTGAATCAAGTGCCCCCCGATTTTTTCTGGCATGTTTTGGTGCTTAATACCATAGTATCCCTGCAGGGTATACCAGTTTATTATTAGGGTGTGCAGTATTTCTGTCGATATATGTACTTGTTGAGCGTCATAATTTTAATTATTTTTTATCTATGTATTCTAATAAATTTGGTACTTTTTTGAATTATATTATGGTGTTTAATTTATGCAAACCTTACCATCAATATTTCTTTTAGCGTTGTGTGTTTTTTAATAGGGCTTGCAATCCCTATTTTTGATAGGTTAAGAATTTGCATAAATTTAAGTGGTTACTTTTTTGTCCTTCCCCACCCAGGGACACTCTAACTTTAATTTGTTCTTATAGACTTTGAAAAAGGGCTGAGTGCAGCCCGAAACGCGTAGTCCCAGGACCGGCCAGCTGATCGTGACGTCATCATCAGGGGCACTGCAGAGGGACGACATTTGAGCGCCAAACACCCCGGTATCAACATCGCGGCATTGGTGTCCTCTCTATCGTTACATTACTACCCTGGTTTGACGTTTTTAAGAATATATGTTGGATATGTATTAATAAAAGTTTTTTTCTTTTCTACCTTATGTGCGTATGGAATGGAATTGACTTTTGGACTATCATCATAACACCATTACTGAGGCTATTACAGAGACTTTCATCCTTTGAGACATTTTAGGTGTTTTTACTGAAGGTCTATTTAGGTTTTATTTATTTATCTAACCTGACACACCCCCACCGTTGTGCAATTACTCAGCGCCGCATATCTATCACTACACACCTTTTTTAGCTAATCATCCAACATACCTTGTCTTGTAGTTTTTCTTCAGGTCACTTTTTACTTGCTATATTTGGTCTCAAAACGCACCGTAGCTCTGTTGGTCTATGTTAGTTGTTGTGTTCTATTTATATTGTATTTTATATTGTTCCTATGTGCTTATGAGAACTCAGCATACAACATACACACACTCAGAGTTCCAAATTTCCCCTATTTTCCATGTACTCGGATCGGATCATGACCGTTCTGCATTCTGCACATGCACACACATGGACTTAGGGTTAGGCTGTGGGGAAGGGAGGGTAAGGGTTAGGCTATAGGGAAGGGAGGGTTAGGGTAATAGAAGGGGAGGGTTAAGGTAAGTATTAGGGAAAGGGTTGGTGGTACATACCATTTGGAGTTCCTTGTTTGGTGCTCCAGGGATCAATCGATCTTCAAGGCAGAAGCAATCGTTTTCCCACCCAGTTTGGAACTGGCTGGGAGAGAACGGCCCTATCGAAATAGGTTTCTTGTGATGGGGACCAACACCCAGAACAGCGGACTAATCAACATTAATTGACTTGTATGTTGCTCTCCATAAACTGAGCCACATTTATGTTCTTGTATGAATCACTCTTAAAAAAAAAAAACATTGGGCCTGATCCAGAACAACGCTTCGAAGCGAATTTACGCATGGTGGAGACGTAAAATCGCAGTTTAGAACACACTGCGCATACGCACCATAGAAAATACGCACATTCACGTAGTGTAATTGTGAACGTATGGGCCATTCACGTATATGTCACGTAAATACTTACGTGTGGGCATGCCAATTTTACGTTACTCGAAAATACGTCTGAAATACGTGAAGTAGGCGGGGGGTGGTATTTAAAGTGTACAGTATGGGCGTGCTTAGCTGTGTAAATTCGATCAGCCCATACGTACGTGTGCGTATGACTGCGGTTACGTTGGAAAAAGTTAAGGTAGGGTTTGGGAAGCGTATCTTGACAAAATACGTCCGTGCAAGGGGTGTGCCGAGGGGAGTGTAGCGAACTTACGTGCAAGAAAATACGCTCCGCGAATAAACGTACGGCACACGTAGTTCTGGATCTACCCCATTATTTTGTGGGGTTTTACAAAACCATTATGCGTTACATATATAATTTGTTCTGGATCAGATTCAAAGGGTCAAATGCAAAGCTTTGCCACCATTGTGGTTGGGGAATCGACGTAGGCAGAGTTCTGTTGACGGATCATTGTGTGATCCCGACTATTGTGTGCGCAATTGGAGAATGCTCACTTCAAACACATGGGACTTCCAACAGCAGAATCCTACCTTAATATTTACACAATGCCCCCCAGAAAATGGTGTCAATGCAGATCATACTTAAGGGCTTAACCAAACCCTTACTGTATGATTAGCCTACCTCTCCCCTTCCTCCATGCATACACCCTGTACTCATGCCAGCCTGTCATACACACCAATCGAAAGCCTTTTAGCATGAACGCCTGGATCCTGGGGATCTATATCCATACTGAATGCTTGCGTGTAGGAATGCGCACTCACACGATTCGTTTGTTTTCAGCTTGTACCAGCTGTATCAATATAACAAAATCTTCTGATGGGAGGATTTGATGGGATTGGAGGCATTTCCTAAATCCAGCTATGAGTACTCATGTGCTGTTTGTACCCACATTTCTATTTGCTGGATGAGATCTTTACATGAAATAAGAAATCATGGAGGCAAATCACAAAAAAGATTAGATTTGTAGACATCCGTGGAGGCGGTAGGATAAGCATCATTTTAAATATATTTTACGCCATTTTTTATTAAAATTTTTATGTGTAACATGTCTAATTCTCAAAATTACATATTAAAAGAGACATTGGGGTAAATCCAGACCTATGGGCTAGTTACGCTAGAACGTACGCTAGAGCGTATTTATGCTAGCGTAAGTTCTATGCACTCCCTTAGGCATTGCCCTCGCTCTTACGTACTGTGGCCATTTTACGCTGTCCAAACCCTACCTTAACTTTTTATAGCGTAGGTGCTGACATACATAATGGATTTACATACGTGACGGCCAAACTCAGCCCATACTGTCCAATTTAAATGCTTCCCTCCGCCTCCAAAGCGTAATTATTGGGGGTGTCATATTGATGTCCCCACCCCTTCGTTTGTATTTACGCTGATGGTACGTACGTTAGGAGTTACGTGACGTAACATCTGCCGCGTGCATGCACAGTAAATACAAATAGCTGATTTTATGTCATCGGCTAGCATAAATACGCTAGCGTACTTAGATTAGGATCTGGCCCATTATTCTTGATCTTCATTATGGTGGCAATTTTAAAATGCTGGCGATGTATAGCGCTTTTGAAAGCCACAAACTCATGTCTTTTAGCTTTCAAAAGGGATCGGTTTAAAGTCAATGTATTTCTGTGTAATTTAAAAAAAACTGTTAATAAAGAAGATAAAAATAAAATAGTAAAAATCACCCCAGCTATGGTTTCACTACAGTATGCCCTGCCGGTCATGGGAAAGCTGGCACTTGGAGTACTACAAGTACAAGCATACTCAAACATTTAAGTGCAGCCTATGATACTTGATTTTAACAAATGTATTAGGTTGCAGTAATTATTTTTTTTTTTATTTTTTTTTACTTTATCAGTGTTGTTTGGATTTAGTTAGCGTGAGTGTGGAGTGGGTGTATGTAGTGTAAGGGTTCTTTTTTTTCTTATTGTGAGGGTTTTGGGTAGAACTCGGTGTCGATTTTAACAAAATCGCCACTGGCAGTAACCTTTTGTTTTGAGCATTGTGATGGTGGTTTTGCGGCTGTTTCAAAAAGTAAATCCGGCTGTTTGTAGGTTGAGTATTGGAAAAAAGATTGGACACCTATTTCAAAACTGTCTAATATGACAGTTTTTGGCAATATTTGTCTTCGTAAATGTGACGGTTTACAAACCACCACAAAAAACACCAAAAATGGTGGTTTTCACAAACTCCCATTTTGCAAATCTAATCTTAATAGGTTTCCAACTACTAAACTGAAAAAAGGGTTACAAAAGCAAAATGAATACAAAAATCTATATTTATATATTATATTACACTAAACAGTTTTCTAGTGCTCTCTTATGAAGATTGCTGTAGGAAAAAATGTAGTACCTGTTTGTGTTGGAATTGTTAATATGGTGCTTTTAATGGTGGTAAATTCATTTTTGGATGGGGATATTGATGTAATGCTTAGTTCTGTAGTTTCTGTGCTGGAATATGTCATTGTTGAGGAAATGTCAGTGGTGGATTCTGTTGTTACTGTTCTGGAATCTGTCGTTGTTGAGTAAATATCAATGGTGGATTCTGTAGTTTCTGTGCTGGAATCTTTTGTTGTTGAGAAAATGTCAGTGGTGGATTCTGTAGTTTCTGTGCTTGAATCTTTTATTGTTGAGAAAATGTCAGTGGTGGATTCTGTAGTTTTTGTGCTGGAATCTTTTGTTGTTGAGGAAACATCAGTGGTGGATTCTGTAGTTTTTGTGCTGGAATCTTTTGTTGTTGAGGAAATGTCAGGGGTGGATTCTGTAGTTTTTGTGCTGGAATCTGTCGTTGTTGAGGAAATGTCAGGGGTGGATTCTGTAGTTTTTGTGCTGGAATCTGTCGTTGTTGAGGAAATGTCAGGGGTGGATTCTGTAGTTTTTGTGCTGGAATCTGTCGTTGTTGAGGAAATGTCAGGGGTGGATTCTGTAGTTTTTGTGCTGGAATCTGTCGTTGTTGAGGAAATGTCAGGGGTGGATTCTGTAGTTTTTGTGCTGGAATCTGTCGTTGTTGAGGAAATGTCAGGGGTGGATTCTGTAGTTTTTGTGCTGGAATCTGTCGTTGTTGAGGAAATGTCAGGGGTGGATTCTGTAGTTTTTGTGCTGGAATCTGTCGTTGTTGAGGAAATGTCAGGGGTGGATTCTGTAGTTTTTGTGCTGGAATCTGTCGTTGTTGAGGAAATGTCAGGGGTGGATTCTGTAGTTTTTGTGCTGGAATCTGTCGTTGTTGAGGAAATGTCAGGGGTGGATTCTGTAGTTTTTGTGCTGGAATCTGTCGTTGTTGAGGAAATGTCAGGGGTGGATTCTGTAGTTTTTGTGCTGGAATCTGTCGTTGTTGAGGAAATGTCAGGGGTGGATTCTGTAGTTTTTGTGCTGGAATCTGTCGTTGTTGAGGAAATGTCAGGGGTGGATTCTGTAGTTTTTGTGCTGGAATCTGTCGTTGTTGAGGAAATGTCAGGGGTGGATTCTGTAGTTTTTGTGCTGGAATCTGTCGTTGTTGAGGAAATGTCAGGGGTGGATTCTGTAGTTTTTGTGCTGGAATCTGTCGTTGTTGAGGAAATGTCAGGGGTGGATTCTGTAGTTTTTGTGCTGGAATCTGTCGTTGTTGAGGAAATGTCAGGGGTGGATTCTGTAGTTTTTGTGCTGGAATCTGTCGTTGTTGAGGAAATGTCAGGGGTGGATTCTGTAGTTTTTGTGCTGGAATCTGTCGTTGTTGAGGAAATGTCAGGGGTGGATTCTGTAGTTTTTGTGCTGGAATCTGTCGTTGTTGAGGAAATGTCAGTGATGGATTCTGTAGTTTCTGTGCTGGAATCTGGCGTTGTTGAGGAAATGTCAGTGGTGGATTCGGTAGTTTCTGTGCTGGGATCTGTCGTTGTTGAGGAAATGTCAGTGGTGGATTCTGTAGTTTCTGTGCCGGGGTCTGTCGTTGTTGAGGAAATGTCAGTGGTGGATTCTGTCGTTTCTGTGTCGGGATCTGTCGTTGTTGAGGAAATGTCAGTGGTGGATTCTGTAGTTTCTGTGTCGGGGTCTGTCGTTGTTGAAGAAATGTCAGTGGTGGATTCTGTCGTTTCTGTGCCGGGATCTGTCGTTGTTGAGGAAATGTCAGTGGTGGATTCTATAGTTTCTGTGCCGGGATCTGTCGTTGTTGAGGAAATGTCAGTGGTGGATTCTGTAGTTTCTGTGCCGGGGTCTGTCGTTGTTGAAGAAATGTCAGTTGTGGATTCTGTCGTTTCTGTGCTGGGATCCACTGTTGTTGAGGAAATCTTAGTGGTGCACACTGCAATTTCTGTGCTGGAATCCGTCGATGTTAAGTAAAAAGTAGTGGATTCTGCAGTTTGTGTGCTTGGATCTGTCGATTGGGAGGAAGTGTCAGTGATGGATTCTGCAGTTGCTGGGCTGCAATCCATTGTTGCTGAGGTAATTCCATTGATGGATTCTGCAATTGCATTAAAAAAAATGTAGATTCTTTTAACATTTACAGAAACTATGAGAAACATTTAGACATTCGACTACTATCTAATTCACTTGTACAGATACCAATATTTAGCAAGCAAGTAAGATTACAGAAAACACTGACATTTTCAATGCTGGAACAATTCATCTGTATTGGGTTTTCTTAAATAAATTATCTAAAGTCATCAATTTATGAAAATTCTATCATGCTACTTTATTCTCCAACTAATAAGATAATAAATGAATAATATAATATTAAATGTAATAATATATTGTTAAAACATACCGATATGTATTTCATACCTTAATATGTCAAACTAACAATAAAGTCAGCTTATTTAAGAACATTCATTTTTCTATGAATGCCTTTTTTTTACAATATATCCTTTAATTATTGTATATATAAACTTCAGTGGATGTTGATTCCTTATGCAGTTATTCAAATAACATCATTGCAAATAGTTTCATTGGGCCATATTCACACCTACAAATGAGTTAGGTGCGGACAGATCTGCACCTAACTCACCCGTCCTGCTCCTAGCCCGCTTCCCTTGTTTAGGTACCTTATGGCATGTACAAGTGTGATGGAGACATATAATGGGGGATTTTGAGGGTCTGGAGACATGATGGGTGATACTGAGGGGGACTGGAAACATATGATGGGAGATACTAAGAGGCTGGAGACCTGTGATAGGGTTACTGAGGGGCTGGAGACATATGATAGGGTTACTGGGTGTTTGGCTGCGGTGCTGTGTGACAAGGGGCTGCCACATAAGGCTGTGTACTGTATAGGGGCTGTGTATTGTATAGAGGCTGTGTATTGTATAGGAGATGTGTATTATATAGGGGCTGTGTACTGTATAGGGGCTGTGTACTGTAAAGGGGCTGTGTATTGTATAGGAGCTGTGTGTTGTATAGGGGCTGTGTATTGTATAGGGGCTGTGTATTGTATAGGGGCTGTGTATTGTATAGGAGCTGTGTATTGTATAGGAGCTGTGTATTGTTTAGGGGCTGTGTATTGTTTAGGGGCTGTGTATTGTATAAGGTCTGTATATTGTAAAGGGGTTGTGTACTGTATAGGGGCTGTGTATTATATAGGTGCTGTGTATTGTATAGGAGCTGTGTACTGTATAGGGGTTGTGTATAGTGGCTGTG
>WWET01004772.1:90865-106521 GCA_011038615.1 Limnodynastes dumerilii | reverse complement strand
ACTCGAGGAGGGATTTTTACCACCGGGAATATGGCTACCACCGTTACATACATCACTTATTAATGTAGGATTCCTACCTGCAGGTGGTCTTTCCTTCACAGCAGCAGAACATCTCCCCCTTAGAGCAGAGCATTTCTTCCTCTTCTTAGCAGAACATTTCTCTCCCTTTCTCCTCTGCAGAGCATCTCTCTCTTTTTCTCCTCTGCAGAGCATCTCTCTCAGTAACAGAGCGTCTCTCATTCTCACAGTAGTAGAATGTCTCTCTCCCCTCAGCATCAGGGCTCCTCTAATTCCTAGCTGCAGGTTCTCTTTCCTTCTCAGCAGCAGAGCATCTCTCTCCCTTAGAGCAGAGCATTCCTTCCTCTCTTTAGCAGATCATATCTCTCCCTTACAGAAGAGCATCTCCCTCTTCTCCTCATAAGCAGAGCATCTCCTCTTCACCTCAGCAGAGCATCTTTCTCACTTTTCTCAGCATCAGAACATCTCACTATCTTGCTTTCCACGGCTGCAGAGCATCTCTTTACAGGGCATCTCTGCCCTCTATGCACTGCCTCTCCTCTTCCCCTACTGCTCCTGGTTGTAGGGCCTTTTATCTGTTCTGCCTCTAAACTTTCCCGCCATTTTCTGCAAGCCCCACCCCCTTGGCCTGCTGCCAGGCCACCTCCCAGTTGCTGGGCAGACTTTGTGAAGCTCACACAAGCTCTCTGAAAACTTCTTCCAACACTTTCCCTATGAACTTTCTATCAGGCTCCACCCCCTGCCACTCATCTGTCTTGCACATGCCCAGTCAGTGCTATGCCCTGGAGCATGCTGGGACATGTAGTTTACTCATTCAAATTGTTTCTGTGATCCCTCACACAGGGAGGGGAGGCTGGGGTATCTATAATGGGTGCAGGGTGTGCAGTGCACAGGGCTGGACTGGCCACCTGGCATTTCTAGCAAATGCCAGAGGGGCCGATGGGTGGCAGGGCCAATCACAGCACTGCTGAAGCCAAGAGTTTAAAAGTGCTACAGCTACTGAGCATAGGGGTTTAGCCTGTTTGCAAATATGCTGAGGCACTTTCCCAGGAATGGACTATACCCTAAGCTGCATGCAAAACTAAGCTTTTACATTAAAAAAATACTCACTTTAGCATTCAGTTACAGTACAGATCGTTCCTGTGGTGTGTGTGTGCGCCATGGAGCTGATAAGATCTCACGAGATTAATGACATCATAAATCTCATGAGACATTTCAGGTCTGAAGATGAACTGCATTGGAGCTGCTGCAGGGAGCCTGGAGGACAGCGAGGAGGTGAGGACTCAACAGGGGTTGGTGAATTCTATATTAAAGCTGCTGTGTGTGGTGTACATATGGTTTATACTGTCTTTTCCAGAACTAAAATACAAATAGGTATTAAGATATCCAGTCTGTCTTGATTGACTGACATGAATAAAGAAAGAAACAACAAGTTTAAAAAAGTCATATACATTATTTTTTTTTATTTTTGTAATCTATTTTGTTTTTTTAAAAACACAATTGACAACTTTATTTATTTATAAGGCAGAATTCAAATAAAGTGAGAAAAGCAGGGGACCATAGCATTGTACATTAAAAACAATTATTTTACTTTGTATAGTTAAAAAAAAAAAACATTTGTACCAGAAACAATAGTTAAAAAGCATTATTAATGGTGGTGTTGTTTTTATTTGAATATTATGTTTTTTTTGTATTTTCACTTGTGCAATTTACTTGAGCCCTACAGCAGTAGGCCTGTGGTCATTAAATGCCAGGACTGATTTTAAGTCCGGCCCTGGTAGTGCACATAGGCCCCAAGGAAAGGGGGACCATGTGGCCAGGGGCTGGCAGGCAAATTTTGGCCTGAGGGGCAAGCCCACAGCAGTGGCCCATAAGTAACGGCCCATCGTTAAAAAATAAGTTTTTCAGTACAATAAATATCTATTAATAAAAAAAAAGAGGCTTTTTCAATGTTATATATATATATATTATAGCTTGCTTCAATTATGTAATATATCCCAATCGATCCACCAAAGAAAGAAGATGGAAAGGCGAAGGGTGAGCAGTAATGTAATCTCAACCCTTATCCTAATCCTTACCCTAACCCTCCCCTTCCATTACTCAAACCCTTCCCTCCCCAGAGCCTAACCCTAAGACTCCCTTCTCTGAAGCCTAAGCCTAGGACTGCCTTCCCTGCAGCCAAGGGCATAACCATAGGGGGTGCAATTGGTTCAGTTGTTATGGGGCCTGGTAGCTTAAGGGACCTGATAGCAACTGCAATCACTCACTGCACCCCAGCAGCATAACTAGCATGGGCACAGGCGCCAATGGATGCCTAGCTGAAGGGGCTCCATAGTTTTGTTTTGTTCTTTTAATCAGACACACACCCTCCATACTCACGCCGCCTCGACCGTATACAGTATAATCTTCCCTGCAGCTTCTTCTGCAGGACAGGTCCCGACAGAGAGGCAGGCTGACCCGGAGGGAGGGCAGGGTGGCATGTGACCACCACAGGGCTTCCTCACTCCTACCGCAGCTGACCAAGCAGAATGGGGACGTAGGTCGCCACCAGGTCTACAGCTGCTCCAGACTGGCAGCAGACCCAGGGGGCTGTGCACTTTAAGCTGTGCCCTGGTTCCTAGTCAACCGTACGATGGGCGTGATGACATCAGAAGACATCTCAGACATCAGGCCCAGCAAGAAAGAGGAGCGGAGGAAAGACATGGAGGAACTGAGGAAGGAGGACTAAAGACAAGAGAAGAAGTAATCAAAAGGTAAGAAAGAACAGAGAGGGCAGTGTGAGTGATGGTATGGTGGGCACTGGGAGTGATTATTATTATTGTTTATTTTTAAGATGCCACAAGGTGTCCGCAGCGCCATATAAAATACAACAAAATACAGTACAGACATACGGAGTTGGGAGGAACAGCATAGTATATATTAAATACAATATGACTATAAAAATATCACAAAAATAAAGTACATCAAGTACAGAACGCAAGGCAAAATACGAGGTGTCATGCTTGGAAGATCAGGGAGCAGGGGATAGAGCGCAGTGAGAGGTTTGAGAGGGAGTCACCAGGTAGGGATGGGGTAAAAGGGCAGAAGAGGGTATGAATGAGGATGAGGGAACAATACTAGAATGGAGGGCCCTGCTCACATGAGCTAACACACTGGGAGGGAAGAACTTACAGAAGACATAAGGAGTGGGAAGGGAATGGACTGCTGGTGTGAGCGGAGGAGAGGAATTAGGAAGAGAAAGGATTGATGAATGATGAAGTAAGGATGGTAAGTGGTGGAGGGGTAGGCTAGCCTGAACAGGTGCATTTTGAGTGAATGCTCGAGGACCTGCAATGTGGGGGGAGAGTCTGACTGAAGAAAAGAGGTAATTCCAGTGCAGAGATGCAGCACAGGAAAAGTCCAGGATACGGGTCTGAGATGTGGTGATCAGTAAAGAGGTCAGCCAGCGCTGGTTAGCAGAATGGAGAGGGCAGGAAGGGGTGTGCATGTTGATGAAGGAAGAGAGGTGGGGAGCAGTGGATGACGAGAAGGCCTTAAAGGTGAGGGTAAAAAGTTTAAAGAGAGGTCTGAAGCGGACAGGAAGCCAGTGGAGGATTTGACAAAGGAGAGGCCGAGGTAGAGGAAGATAACCCTGGAAGCAGCATTGAGTATAGGGTGAAGGGGGGCAAGACGGGTGACCTATGAGGAGGAGGTTACAGTAGTCGAGGTGTGATATGACTAAAGAGTGGATAAGGGTTTTAGTAGCTTCATTGGTAAGGAAGGTACGGATGCGTGCAATGTTGCGTAGGTGGAAACAACAAGAATGAGAAAGGGCGGATGTGTGGTATAAAAGAAAGTGAGGAGTCAAGGATGACACCTAGGCAGCGAACTTGAGGGGATGAGGAGACAGCTTGAGGAAGTGTTTGGCCATCCATGTTGATAGGGATGCAAGGCACTCAGAAATCTTAGACAGAATAGATGGGTTGAGGTCAGGGGAGGAGAGGTAGATTTGAGTGTCATCAGCATAGAGGTGGTAGTTGAAACCAAAGGTGTTGATGAGTTTACCCAATGAGGAGGTTTTGAGGGAGAAGAGGAGAGGGCCAAGGACAAAGTCCTGGGGGACACCAACAGAGAGCGGAGAGGGACGGGAAGATGAGCTAGGGGTGGAAAACAGAGAAGGTGCGGTCAGAGAGATAGGAGGAGAACCAGGAGAGAGCAGTGTCAGTGAGACCAAAAGAGCGGAGGGTTTGAAGCAGAAGAGGATGGTCAACGGTGTCAAAAGCAGCTGACAGATCAAGAAGGATGAGGATGGAGTAGTGGCCCTTGGATTTGGCAGATAACAGATCATTGGTCACTTGGTAAGGGCAGTCTCAGTTTAATGAAGGGGCCGGAAACCAGATTGGAGGGGGTCCAGGAGAGAGTTGTCAGTAAGGTAGCTGATAAGACGTTTGTAGACTAAGTGCTCAAGAAGTTTTGAGGCAAAGGGGAGAAGGGATATAGGTCAGTAGCTGGAGGGGGATATATGGTACGTACAGGTTAGGTTTTTTGAGAATGGGAGAGACAAGAGCATGCTTAAAAGAGGAAGGAAAGATACCAGATGAGAGGGAAAGGTTGAAAAGGTGGGCTAGATGGGAGCAGGCGGTGGGAGAGAGGTATTTGAGAAGGTGTGAGGGAATAGGGTCCACAGGGCAAGTTAAGGGTGGTGAGGATATTAATAGGGAGTGAATTTCATCACTTGTCGTAGGATGGAAAGAAGAAAACTCATGATGATTTCATAGAAGGTGTGGTGGAGAATTGGAGAGAGATGGGGGAAGCAGAGTGGAGGAGATGTAATTTCTGATAGAGATAATTTTGGAGGAGAAGTAGGAGGCAAAGTTGGAAGCAGAGATAGAGGGTGGGATGGAAAGCGTGGGAAGGGAGAGGAGAGTGTTGAAGGTTGCGAAGAGGCGACGGGGGTTGTACGCTTGGGAGATGATGAGAGATTTGAAGAAAATTTGTTTGGCTTGGGAGAGGGCAGAGCAGTAAGAGGAAAGGATGAATTTAAAGTGGAGGAAGTCAGCGAGGGAGCGAGATTTGTGCACTCGGCGGTACAGGAGCATTGTTTTAGGAAGCGCATGATCTGAGAGTGCCATGGCTGGGGGTTAGAGCGGCAAAGGGAGACGGAGGAAGGGGGACAGGCAGAGTCAAGGGCAGAGGAGAGGGTGGTGTTGTAGAAGGAGGTGGCTTGGTTGGGGCAGGAGAGAGGTAACGGGGGAAAGAAGGTGGTCAAGGGAGGAGGAAAAGACGGGGATGTCAAGGGTGTTGATGTTCTGTCTGGTGAGAATGCGTTAGGGTTTGGGGGGAGGGGAGGCAGGAGAGGAGCGGGAGAAGGAGAGGAGGTGGTGGTCAGAGAGAGGAAAAGGAGAGATGGAGAAGTCAGTCAGAGGAAAAGGAAAAGGAGTGTCCACATTTACTATTTAGCCTATAGCCATATCTAGACCAATTAGCGCCCATCCTGAGTGTTAGATTATTCCCCGGCTATAGAACCATTTTGTCAGGAGCCAAGGAAACTAAAAGCCAGATTTACTAAACTGCGGAAAATGATAAATGGAGATATTGCCCATAGCAACTCACTTTCCTATTACATACTGGATAATGTCAGGTAGAATCTGATTGTTGCTATGGGCACCAGCTCCACTTTCCTTTTCCTTAATGTAGTAAATCTGGCCCTAAGAGTTTATATGAAGCATAACTTTTATTTTAAGAACAATTTAATAAGAACATTATGTAAATATACAGATAATCCTCGTCCTCTGTGTGTTTTATATTTTGAGAGCAGGACAGAATAGTCTCACACCTGTCCCTGACTTCAGGAGATTCTCTATAAGAGGTGCGGAGAAAATACAGCGTCATTACACTGCAACCTGAAAGCCACACGTGTCCTGTGTGACATGTTCCTCTAATGTCACATTCATGCTGTGATATGCTGCATTATATTGGGGTACATTGTCCTGTGTGACATGTTCCTCCTCTAATGTCACATTCATGCTGTGATATGCTGCATTATATTGGGGTACATTGTCCTGTGTGACATGTTCCTCCTCTAATGTCACATTCATGCTGTGATATGCTGCATTATATTGGGGTACATTGTCCTGTGTGACATGTTCCTCCTCTAATGTCACATTCATGCTGTGATATGCTGCATTATATTGGGGTACATTGTCCTGTGTGACATGTTCCTCCTCTAATGTCACATTCATGCTGTGATATGCTGCATTATATTGGGGTACATTGTCCTGTGTGACATGTTCCTCCTCTAATGTCACATTCATGCTGTGATATGCTGCATTATATTGGGGTACATTGTCCTGTGTGACATGTTCCTCCTCTAATGTCACATTCATGCTGTGATATGCTGCATTATATTGGGGTACATTGTCCTGTGTGACATGTTCCTCCTCTAATGTCACATTCATGCTGTGATATGCTGCATTATATTGGGGTACATTGTCCTGTGTGACATGTTCCTCCTCTAATGTCACATTCATGCTGTGATATGCTGCATTATATTGGGGTACACTCTGCTGTCTATTAGAAAAATGGCTACAATTACGGGGGTCCCATATTTCCTGCTCCTGTATATAATGATCTTGTGTGTGACATTTTTTAGCTCTGTCACCCAGGATCGGTCACTAGGATGTCACCTGAAATTCAGAGAATCCTTTGAAGACTATGAATATTATCAGAGCGGAGACATTGTCATCGGAGGAGTGTTCACGGTAAATCAGAATATGGCAGGAATTCCACAAAACAACATTGTCAGAAAAATGATATGTTTGAGGTGAGTTGTGCAGTATTACCATGTACATCATTTATATAAACTCCACGTGTTGTAAAATATATTTGCAGCACTTTTAAGGAAATGTCAAGTAACACGCACACTCGCACACAGACTCACACACAAACACAGGCACAAGAAAGTAAAATTCAGTGTTAATATTAGTCGAGTTTTCCCCGAATGGAAGTGAGACGCATGTGATTCCTATCTCTGGCTACGGTGGTATGTACTGTATTGTCTTCCAAGTTTAAACCATCTCTCGGCAGTATAATTAAAACTATACCATCAGCTGCAACTGAACTTTAATATCTGGATAAGATACTTTTGATACATCCCCCGGCATTGGCCACCCGAGGGATCATTTGTCAATTGAATTATCCTATTTTTCAATAAGCGACACTGATTATTAACAACATAATATCCTACAAAGAGGTTCCTTATAACGGGAACGAGTACCCCAGTTTTATTGTCTCTATTTTATATATTATTTGTGGAATAAAGAGTGACATATATTTTATCTGAAGTGCCGTTCTCCTAAGATTATTTGAGCCAACATAGAGCCATATATCCATATTGTGAGTTTCATATGAGCGTTATATATATATTTTAAGGCTGTAAGGATGTAGCATCCGTACTTGTTTAATTTATCCAGACACAATAGCAGATGACAGAGGAAATATTTAATAAAATATCTTGTGAGCAGAATAATAAATGCAGAAAATATACCTCAAAATTATTACAATAATAAACCTATATGCTTATTTTGTATTTAATAAGAGGTCATTATTTTATGTAGCAAACACACAAACACGCTAGGGTTAATTTTTAGTAGGTAACAAATGAACATATTAGCATGTTTTTTCGTAACATAGAAACACAGAATTATAGAAAGTGATGGCAAATAAGAGCCACACGGCCAATGAGAGAACAACCTCACAGACATTTACCTAGTTTCACAGGTGAAAAAGCGTAATCAGCTTGACTAGAATGCCATGAAGACCCAAGATGGACCTGGTGGATGGAGCCCTCCCCCTCTCTCCTATATACAAACTATTTTACCCTCAATTTAGTTTCACATTTAGTTTATCCTTATATTTATCCCAAGCATGTTGTGAGACAGAAGTGCTAGCACTTAAGCCATTGTGCTGTCCATAAATAAACAAAATATGTATGTGGGTTGGGGATATGTATCTGCATGAGAAGCCTATTCCTAAGCTTCTGCCATTGTTTTCCGATCTACTGGCTCATGATATATGTAGTGTTTATGGTGTTGCTGAACGTTTATATATAAGGAATAATAATATTAATAATAGTATTCATCACATTACAGCCCTTCGCCTCAATATTACAAAAATTTGGTGACGTTTCAGTTTGCCGTTGAGCAATTTAACAAAGATACCCTCATTTTACCTAATATAACAGTTGGATATCATGTCTATGACTCGTGTAATGATGCCAATAAGGCAATAAAAAGCGTATTACAGATATTATCTGGCCCAGGACGTACAGTGCCAAATTATTCCTGTACTGAGCGAGGAAAGGTCATTAGCTTTATTGGAGATCACAATTCAATAACAACAGTACCAATAGCCCAATTACTAGCAGTATATCCATATTCTCAGGTGAGTATAATACATTGTATAATATGAGTAAAATGTTATCCAATAACTGTGATTATAAGTTGCATATTTTCTGTTATGTGGTCTGTTTGTGTATTAACAATAGACAAACTCTTTTGTTGGTGGTTGTAAAGTCTGATGATTGTCAGTGATGATCTAGCCAGTGATTACTTTTGTAAACCAATTTTCCAGGTAGACTGGTTGCCTTGTGAGTTCATTCAGAAGACCCTCTTTTGTTTGAAGAGAAGTAATCACAAAAGAATGGGGTCTGAGAATTCGGTCCTTTATGTTTATTATCTTCCTGTAGATTTGTGAACTTAATTTGTGATTATTTTGGATAATTAAAATGACTTTATCGTCTTATAAAGATAAAGAACTTAACAAAGTTAGTTAGCCATCTAAATGTAAATTGTATATTTATTTATTTATTGATTAACAGGTTTTTATATAGTGCCATCAGATTACGTAGCGCTTCACAATTTAACAATCATTATAACAGGACTGGGTGGTAACAGACAGACTGGGTGGGTAAGAGGCCCTGCCACAGGCTTACACAATAAAGGATATTAGGGATTGATACATAAGGGAAAGTGCTATAAAATCACACAAAGGACCACCGAGCTTGTTAACAATCATTATAACAGGACTGGGTGGTAACAGACAGACTGGGTGGGTGAGAGGCCCTGCCACAGGCTTACACTCTATAGGATATTAGGGATTGATACATAAGGGAAAGTGCTATAAAAATCACACAACGGACCAGCCAGCTTGCATGGTAACAGTGCTCAGTGCTCTGTATGATCCACTCACACAGCCATGTTAGTAACAGAAATGAGGGGAATTTTAGTATAGAATGAAAGAGAAGAAGTTTGGTTTACGCATAAAGTGATGGTCATATAATAAAGTTGTTGTAAATTATAGTGTAGACAATTGTTATGTAGGTTGTGGAATTTGGTACGCTTGTCTGAAGAGGTGAGTTTTGAGGGAGTGCTTGAAAGTTTGAAGAGTAGAGGATAGTCTTAGTGGGTGAGGAAGGTTATTCCAGAGAGTGGGTGCAGCCTGGGAGAAGTCCTGTAACCGGGAGTCAGAACATTTGCTTAGTGTGGAGGAGAGCTGTCTGTCCTGTGAGGATATGAGAAGCTGGGATATTGTATGTGCTGTGAAGATCTGAGAGTGCGAGCTGGAATGTATCTTAAGGTGAATGAGGATATGTATGCCTGTGCATTCTTGTTGATTGCTTTGTAGGTTATCAAAAGGATCTTGTATTTGATTCTGTACAATATAGGTAACCAATGTAGAGACTGACAGAGTGGAGAAGCTCTTGAAGAGCGTTTGGCAAGGAAATGAATTATTTGATTGTTTAATAGAAATCTTATTTTGTAGATCAGTTATGGAGCAACAAAGTCTGCATTAGATAACAAACATTTTTATCCAACTTTTTTTAAAACTCTTCAACACGATCACACAATATATTCACTGTTATCTAAGGTTATAGAACATTTTGGTTGGACATGGATTGGGATTTTAAGCTCCGATGATGACAGTGGAGAAACTGAAACTGTGTTATTGACAAATTATTTGAACAGAAAAGGCATTTGTGTTGCTTTCACAATAAAAACAAGTTTGGACCGTAATGCAATCTGGAAAATGAAAAAGAACGTTGAAACAATCCGAAAATCTTCTGCTAAAGTTATAGTACTTTGTGGGACATTATCTCAGACCTTCATGAAATTTCTCTCCCATATGTATGAGGTTCTTAGTGACAGGACCATAGTTCTCAGTCCTCACTGGGCTAAAAACAAATTTCTCATTGATCCCTTTGCCAAGATATTTAATGGTAGTTTGGTTCTTGACAGTTTATCAATCCATTTACCTGACATTTTAGAATTCTATAAGAAAATTAGTCCTGAAAATTACCCTGAAGATAAGTTACTTGAACATATTTACGTCTTATACTATAATTGTTGTTCAGCAAACCAGCCAAAGTGTTATCAATACAGCTACTTGCATGGCAAACGCTGTTCAAAATGCTCTGGAAAAGAACTAATTGTATGGATTCGCACCTTTAATTATGATGGGTTTTTCCAACACGTGTTTTTAGCAATAAATATGACAACTCATGCTCTTAATATGATGAGATTATTTCTGTACAATAAACATGGAGAAATGCAAAACAATCAATATTATTTTAAACATCAGGTAAAGTATTCATAATTTGCATGTTCTCATTAATAACTGTACATAGAAATGTAACATATAATGTGTCCTAAGGGGTTTAGATTCCTGAATTTCCCTTTTGAAACTTTTCATATATGTTTTTTCATGATGTATTTTATGCAATGTTTTGTTAGTATAGAATATATATCATATATTTAAATAAGAAGATTTATACCAATAGATATGACTTACTATATGACTGTCAATAATTTATTTTAAATATCATTTAAGTCACATTATAATGAGTATTCAAAAAACAACTAAAAATGTTTTTGTGTAATTTCATTTACTTCTTCCTAATAATTAAGTAGGACATTATCGTATTATGTGGTGTCAGGAAGAGAGTTCAACAACAATAATTATTTATAAGTTTCAGAATTTCACCAACATCTAATGATTATTTAATTTGTAACTACAGTTGTCATAGATTCTTTGTTTTCCCAAAATAAATATTAGCTACATTTTTACTCCTTCACAAAATGTGAGCTGCAGAGAGAATTCTAGTCTGTACATTGAATGAGATTTAAGTCAGGGGTAGCAGTGAGTTCAGATATATTTGATATAATTTGCACTAAACTATTTAATTTTTTGTGTTAATTTTAAATTAAAATAAAAAATAATTTTATCTTATATTTTAGAAATGCTTTCGCAATACTAGTAAAAGTTGAAGTGTTTCAGAAATCATTAAAAAAACTTTGTTTATTTACTATTTAGCAGCTATTGGCTTCATGCAAGGATCAGATAATTGAGCTGATGTCACCTGTTCAATGTCCTACAGAGAGAGAGAGAGTGTATGACTCATCCTGTGAATTGAATGGGGTACTTTAGCACTATCGTCTGATCTTTGCAGGAAGCGAACAGCTGTTAAGTGGTTAGTAAACAAAGTTTTAATGATTTACTAAAGGACTTTAATCTAGCTGATCTAGACCTACGTCCGCTTGCTTATGGCGGGCATAAGCATAAAATGGGCCTTTTGTATTTACTGCGCATGCATGGGGAAGATGTTACCCTTATGTTACGGTCTGAGAAACTGAGCGTATGGGTCTTGATCGTAACAGCTTCGTATTTACGCTGGGGGGGGCGTGCCTGCCATACGATCTCTGTAATTACGAACCGAGGGCAGGGTGAGGCATTTAAATTGTACAGTATGGGCGAGTTTATGGACGCACGCTTTTACATTTTGAAAAGTTAGGGTAGGTTTTGCTGAGCGTAAGAAGGCAAAAGTAAACACGACCAAGGGGAGTGTATCGGAGGTACGCCGGCGTAAATACGCTACGCACATGAGCGTTTCATGAGCGTAGGTGTGGATCAGGCCCCATGTCACAAAGCATCATGGCAGGAAAAGCTGTAACTGAGCCCAGCTGTGCTGTACTTTAACCTATACTTCCATAATCCTATAATTTATTCTAAGATACTCTTATTATTTCATCATATTGTGATTTTACATCATATCATATATTCTTTTAAAAGTTACATCACTATTTGAAGAACCTTATCTTTTCATTCCCCGATGGGTCACGTCTGGGTTTTGATAGAAATGGTGATTTTCTCAGTTCGTATCATATTTCAAATTGGATAACGACAGAACAATGGAATGTCACAATAAGAGAAGCTGGGGATGTAGATCCATTGATTCAAGAAGCTGAGCAGCTCCGGATCAATAAAAGTGCAATAATATGGAAGACAGGAATCAATCAGGTTTGATTTAAAAAAAGTTAAATATATGTTTTTGTAAATATTAGCTGGATTAACAATTTATTCTGCTATCATTAAGCATTTAGAGCAGGAAGTCCAAGCCATTTAATAAAAATGAATTATAAACAGACATGCGTCTGCTCAACCACCATCTTCACAATCACAAAACCCACCACCATCAGAGGACTTAAATGATTCTTCGGAAATAATCCCGTCCAGGAGTTTTGCTGATGTTACCTATTTGTTACCTCAAATAGATAAAAGATTCGACCATTTGCAGGCGGCAATGGATGCGTCTCTGGCAAAAATTTATGCTAACACCTCAAGGATTAGAACAGCGCACTGGAGACTCAGAGGACATTATTCACACACTACAGGAAACCATCGATTCCCAAGCCAGGAAAATAACTGACATGGCAGATGAACTGGACGACCTGGAGAATCGGAGCCGTAGGCATAAGCTACGCTTCATGGGCATACTAGAGTCCATTAAGGGCCAGCAACTAACAGATTACCTTATCGTTATATATCACAAGGAAATTCACTCACAAAAGCAACCTCTGGAGGCCGGGACAGAGGGCTTACTTCAAAAAAATGCACCAGCCACGTCTCCATGCCGCCCGAGGGGGTAGGTTAGCAAAATGCATGCCACACAACCACAAACACCATACGCAAGTGTCCACACTCTGTGCTTTAAACTCATGGAACGTGGGCGGTCTAAATACAACAATCTGTACATTTTCTTAAAAATCGAATGCGGACATAATGTTTCTCCAAGAAACACATTGGAAACTGGGATCTGAATCCAATCTCAAAGATAAGTGGATAGGGCAGTGTGTTACCGCTTCATATCGTAGTAATTCGCGGGGTGTGGCTATCATAATTAAAAAGGGCCTCCACTATCAAATCTTGGAGCAGATAAAGGAACCAGAGGGTAGATACATTCTATTGGACATAAAAATAAACCATACTGAATACACGCTACTAAATGTGTATGCACCTAATGGCTCGGTTTCTGAAATTTTCAAGACATTAACACAAATTTTATTACAAAGGGAAATATCGAACCTTATTCTAGGGGGTGAATTGAACTCGGTGGATATTCCCACTTTAGATAAATCCCCACCAGGCAGACAGCTTGGATAATCCCAATGGCAATATATACAAACTTTTAAATCATTGCACTCTTTAACTGACCCCTGGCGGATGTTAAATCCGACAGACAAATCCTTTACCCACATATCAGCTGCTTACAGATCAATGTCCAGAATAGATTATTTTTTAATCAATAACACTTTAATGACAGGAGTCAGGGATCCCCCATATCCTCGCAAGGAACACGTTTATGGCGCTTTCCAACCTATTTGAAAGAATCGGTAGATTTTAAAAATTACCTCAAAATAAAATGGGAAGAATATGCAGATGACAACCTGGAGCACCAGGACGACCCTATTCTCTTTTGGCAGGCTTCAAAAGCCGTCATGAGGGGACACATCCTTAACTACACTGCAAATAAACGAAAAGTCCTAACAACACAAACGACCCAATTACAAACCGCAGTGACCAGCTTTTAGAGATTATACTTCAAACCCCTACGATGATACATTAAACATATACAAACAAGCTAGAGGATTATTAGACACCCACTTAACCACACAAGCCCAGCGACAATTAGATTACACCTCCCATAAGTATTACAGATGGGGGAATCGTCCAGGAAAAGTTTTAGCTAACATGACAAAAATTTGGAAACCCGGAAACCACATTATAGCCCTGAAACATGCAGAACTACCAGGTACCTTAATTACAAAATCTGAAGCCATTCTTTGTTGTTTTGAAACATATTACAAAAACGTATACCAAGCAATACTAGGCCATGCACGACAAATTGCTTTGTGAGGCAAAACTACCAAAACTAACACAAGACCAAAGGGAAATATTGGACAACACTATAACTATTGAAGAGATAGAAAAAGCAATTAAAACATTGCAAATGTGTAAAGCTCCAGGTCCGGATGGTCTCTCAAATGAGTATTACAACATTCTAATAGAAAATATAACCCCGGTATTATTAGCATTATATCGCAATATACACGAACAATCACCACTTTATCCATCATTTAACGAATCTCACACAATCTTTCAGACACAAACAAGGCATTCGATTCCATTGCTTGGACACATTTTTATCGGGTACTAGAGAGAAGATCTTTCGTATTGGCCTTCACCACGCTGATATGCTATTTTTATAAGACGCCCAGCACTAACTTTTTATTGAATGGGCAGTGAGGAGAGAGGCTGGTAATGGCAAGGGGAATGAGACAGGGATGTCTGCTCTCCCCGCTATTGTTTAACTTGTTTCTGGATCCCTTGTTGCGGATATTGCAAAATTGGCAGGAATTTGAAGGTATAATGGTGGGAAAACGGGTAATAAAGCTGAAGACATTTACGGACGATGTCCTCTTATACATCTCAGACCCGGAACACAGTTTGGGTAGTATACTAGGGAAAATTGCAGATTACTGGGTGATGTCGGGGTTAACAATAAATTTGGACAAACCAACTGCATTAAATCTTAGCTCAGGGCCCCATAAGCCACACTGGAGCTTAATTTACCCAATCAAATGGGAAAAACACACAATCACCTATCTCCAAGTTCAAATTACAAAAAACCCATTAGATCTGTATCCAAAAAATGTTTTCAAATTCACAATGGAATTGGAAAACACATTGGAGGGCTGGAAAAATGTACCACTAACATGCACTGGCAGAGCACATTTGATAAAAATGTCAATATTTCCAAAATTGTTGTACATACTACAGTCCCTGCCTCTTCTGTTGACCAAAAAAGATATAAATAAAATTAATGCCATATTTAGAAAACTAATCTGGAATGGAAAGCGTCCTAGAATAAGTTTACATAAACTACATCAACCTAAAGACAACGGGGGAATTTACTTCCCAAACATACTCACCTATAACCATGCATGCCTACTAAGACATCTTCAAGATTGGATTCATGAAACAGAGGTCTACACTAATTCTAAATTAGAACAAGAATTTTTGGGAGACATGAACTTTACACCTTTCTACACTTACATGCACAGGAGCACTCTACTTGTGCGAAGGATAACCCACTCCTTAACTCGGTGCACAGGGTGTGGCACATTCTTCGACATAAACATAATTTACATTCACACAAATCACTTCACTTACCCTTACTGCAAAACCCAGCATTACAATCTGGTAAGGCGTACTCCCCCTTTGCGGCATGGAGACAACGTTGAATCACATCTATAGCGAACCTG
>WWET01004772.1:75789-89608 GCA_011038615.1 Limnodynastes dumerilii | reverse complement strand
ATCAACCTGGAAGACATTCTTTTTGTTATGGCTGTGTCCTCTGCTCTGAGGGAGAAATATCCAACACAACTGGTATAAATTATTTGTCATATTTATTTGTTTGTTGTTGAAAATACATATAAACATGGAAACTGTTCATAATACTTTTTCTTGATTATAATCAATTCTATCTAAGATAAGATATTTATTCCAATGGATTGTTCATTCAGTGTAGTTCTGGAATTAGTTTCTTAGTTAGAAAAATCTATTTTTCAAGTTATTGCAATGTTACAATTGATTTTATTATACTATTTTAACATTAACCATTTATTTGTTACTGTTGATATTTTAAGGGTCATTAAAAACACCTACTGAGTACTTTTTTAAATTACCATGTAATTACTATAATTGATGAATGAATGATATCAACTTATTGGCACAACAATGGGTGCTGCCATCACCCCTCCATTTCAAAATATATTTACATGGCTATTTCTCAGTACACATAAATTATACCTGTGTTTTCCAGCCACATGCGTGGCTAAAGGAGCAAGATTCTTAATGCAAATAGCCAGCACATGGGCTACTAATGTACAGTATAGGTGTTCCAGAGTTAGGACTGATTCACTACTCACTGACCACCATGCTGCCCAAAGGTTTATATATAACACTGAACACTGTCAAGTTCTGCAATGTTTTTGTCATAGAATGTTGCTCCAAACTGTGTGTGTGAAGATACAGATCACTTAGACACAGAGTATATTGTGTTATTCTAGATATGTATATATAGTATATATTGTGGTTTATTCTCCAACATATAAGAATAACAAACAACATCAAAGTCCAAACAGCAAGACACAAAGTAGCAGCTAAAGACAGGGATATGAAATACGTCCAGGTGTAAGGGTTCCACAACAGATCTGTAGCAGATTATTATCTCTTGATTCAGGTCAGTGTCTCTCTCTCTAATCTCTCAGGGTAGCTTGTTTGATCACCCTCATAACCCCCCTTCCCCACCCTCATGGGAATGGCCCACCAAGAAGAATTGCACAGGGTCCTGAATTGTTGGACAATAGAGAGCAAATAAAAGGGACAATGGTGGCCTAACTCATTCAACTCCTGAGTGTTACCTGTGGAGATGGAATTTCACCCATGAATTGCTTTTCCAGGGAGATGTCACTGGTACATCCTGTATGACCTAATGACATGCCTATGGTCACATCTAACATTAAGTAACATATGTTATGGCACACCGGGATTACCTGGATAGAGAACCGATGTGGCCGCAGGGTATGAGAGAAAAGAACACAGCACTCCAAAATTACCTGGTTAGAGAACCAGAGTGGCCTTAAGATAGAAGTGGTGTTAAAGAGTCGGCTTCCAGAATACGGGAACTTTGCTATCAGGTGGTTTTCACCAGGGCCCCTGAAGGTGGGAATGGATTTGACTGCGCCCCAATAACAGGTCGTGCTTTGTTGAACCAGTTTTATTGAAGAAGGAAAGAAAACTCTAGGTGGATACCGGATAGAGCTAGGAGGTAAGAATGAGGAAGAGGGATATAGGCCAAACTGGAAGGGACCGGTCTGAAACAAACTACATGAAACACCAAACCAGGCTCGGCGGACGAGAGATGAGTCATGGGACTGGACAAGACATACTAGGGCTAGCGCACACAGACTCATAAGGCGGGACTTCTGAGGAAGTAACACAAACAAACACTCCAGGGAAAATAAGGAGAGGCTGGGAAGGAGTACACCGTAAGGGGGAAGAACCTGGGAATAAATACAGAAGGACACTGAGGCAGGGTTTAATCAAGGAATAAGGGCAAGCAACGGTCAGATCACTAGGCAAAGAGCACTAGGCACACAGGTATAGCAGGTCAGTACAGGCAAGGCAGAACTATAACCGGCGTGGGATAATGACCAGGAAGGTGTTTAAATACATACAGCTGTCCTGTGATAGGACAGCCCAAAACCTGCCCCCAAGACCAGGAGGCCAGAAACAGGGAACGAATAACAAGCAGCCGAGCGGGATGCGCGCCTAATAGAGAAGACGGCGCGCACGTGGTAATGGTAACCAGGACGCTGTAACTAGGCTGAATGTCGGCAGGGGAATCCCCACAGACGCGCCGCAGGAACCAAGATAAGCGGTCAAAGCAGGGCGGAAGCCGGCACATACAGCTTGCTGTTACACGGCAGTTGTAACAACATAGCAACACATAACCATAAATATAACACAATTGTCCTTTATACAAAGGGACATTCTCTTGACAATCACCAAACATCAACAACACTATATCCACATAAACTTCATGTAACAGTATAACACATGTAACAGTTTAACACACACACACACACACACACACACACACACATTAAATATTTCATAAGAGATAGGTACAAATGTCCAAATAACTGGTCATTATAATAAAGTGCATGATTCAGACCAGGGATAAGAAAGTATTATGTCAGGGGAACCCACATTCCATCACACTGTGAATGAGTAATTTGACATCATTATATTATTTGCAGACAGTGAAAATTGCCTTAAATGTCAAGATGAAGAATGGCCAAATGAAAAGAGCGATTTGTGCATTCCGAAAACAGAAGACTTTCTATCATACAGCAATGATGAGATCTCTGCAGTGTTTATCTCTCTCTCAGGGTTCCTCTTGGTTATAACGCTTCTAATATTGGGAGTTTTTATATCACATCGGGAGACGTCTATTGTTAAAGCTAATAACAAGAACCTCAGCTTTCTCCTCCTGGTCTCCATCATGCTGAGTTTCCTCTGTATCTTCTTCTTCCTCGGACGGCCTGTGGATGTCACCTGCATGCTGCGTCAAATCTCTTTTGGAATCCTATTCTCTATAGCCGTCTCCTCAGTGTTGGCCAAGACCATCATGGTTTGCATCGCATTCACAGTCACCAAGCCTGGCAGTGTGTGGAGGAGATGGGTGGGAGTGAGGTTACCCAACTGTGTAGTCTTTATCTGCTCCTTTGTCCAAGTCATAATCTCTATTATTTGGTTGTCCATCTCTCCCCCCTTCCAGGAGCTGGACACAAACTCTTATCAGGGGAAGATAATCGTTCAGTGTAATGAAGGCTCAGTGATTGGCTTCTACTCAGTCCTGGGTTATATGGGGATTCTGGCCGCTGTGAGTTTTGCTCTGGCTTTTATAGCTCGGACATTACCGGACAGTTTTAATGAGGCCAAGTACATCACCTTCAGTATGCTGGTGTTCTGCACTGTCTGGATTGCCATGATCCCGGCTTATCTGAGCACCAAAGGGAAAGACATGGTGGCTGTTGAGATCTTTTCTATACTGACCTCCAACGCTGGACTGTTATGCTGTATATTTCTTCCTAAATGTTACATTATTCTATGTAGACCTGAACTGAATACAAAACTGCATTTTCTTGACTACAGAAAAACATCTTCTGCAATAAAGTGACACATATATAACATATAATAGTGCATAACAATGGTATAATAATTATTATAATTTCATATCATTAGAACACTGAATAATGAATAATTGCAATGTGTTGATTCTCTCATTCTTTACTTAAAAATAAAGAATACAATTAAGAATGACTAATATAAATGTGGAAGCCACAGCTGCATAGGAATAGCATAGTACAAAATGCAGAAGAAATGATAACACTAGCATTAGGGTTATACAAACATAATATCAATGGATCGGCTCCAGCCCTATGTACTCGCGGCAGTGGAGATATGATACCAGATCCCTACTGTATCCACAATCCCATGTGGAAGAGCCCACTCCCCTAGCACCTTAACCCTACCTTAAAATTTCTGAACCCTCCTCTTCAATGGGAATGGCTCAGAAATCTGGATGGCTCGTAAATGCTTAATCACCCTTTTACTGTAGTATTGAAATATCCGCCCATCGCACCTTGCATAGGAAAGTGCACATCCCGTCCTGCCATCGGAAAGACTTTAAACTTCTAGTATGGATGTGTGCTTGTGTTACAGAGGTCTGGATCCTGTCCAATAGCATAATGGAATGTTAATAACATTTCTTATCACTTCTCTACATCTTTTAATACCCCTCATTCACATCCCTCTATCTTTAGAAGTCCAGCTCTACTGAACAATCCACTAATTAACTTGCATGAACTCTTTTTCTATCCTAAATGTTTATCTGTAGTTTACTCTAATGGTACAAATAATAAAACATCTCCTGGTTTGCACAATCTTCTATTTCTCTCACTACTGCTTCTGTTAGCTGGTGACATCTCTCCATATCCTGGTCCCCCTCGCATCTCTCACACAAATCATTCAAACTCTGGACATTACAGAAATCTGGTCTAATGTCAAACACATCTCCTGTCTCCCCCCACCTTCAAAAACAATATATTGTGCTAAGGAATGCACGCTCTGTCTGTAACTTATCTCTATTCATGACCTTTTCCTCTCCGAGGACATCATTTACTAAAATTGTTTTTTGATAGGGATTATGTCGCCAGACATCGCAACACTTTTGCAGAATTTTTTTTTTTTTTAATCGTGGCATTTACTAGGCCGCGCTTTTGTCTGGCGATTAATAATCGCCGTCGATGTTGATCGATTTTTAAACGTGAAATACGCTATGCTTTTAGGTATAAAAGTACAGCAATTGTCCATTTAAAAATCGGCAAGCATCATTCTATCCCTTATCATGCAGACACATATAGTACTATAAGCATGTGTTTGTGGCCATGCTGAGCCTTATAGTACTATAAACATCAGCCTGACAAGGGATCAAATGATGATGTGTAATGCGTAATGTGAAAAAAAATAATGTTAAAACAATAAACATACATAATGTACCCGAACAGTAAATATTTAAACATAAAAAAATTGTAACCACTATTATAGGGCGACCTCTAGTGACCGAATGGTCATTAGCAGCGGAACCCACGAACAGGAAGGAGGAGGACGACACGTCAAGAAACTGAAGAGGCCGAAGAACATCTTCTAACAACGGAACAGCATCTTCCATCAAGAGGACCTGATCTACAAGCAACAGAAAATCTACTAGCAACATATCCCGATCATCTTGCAAGACGGCAGGATCTTCGATCTTCGAGCAAGTTATCTCAAGACTGATGACTGCCAAGAGTCTATACTACAGTATATTCTTTGTACACATTTACACAATACATTATACATAGGTTTATTTAGTACAGAGTGGCCACCATTATAGTTAAAAAAAACACAGGGGGACATATTAGTTACATTGGGCCGGATCCAGAACTATGTCCATCTTCCATAGACAGACGTAATTCAATAAACAGTAGCTACTGCGCATGCATAGTAGCTATTGTACGTAATCTGCGTATCGTTTCGATACGTAGATTGCGTATATGCGGTCTAAAAGGCCGCATATACACAATCTACGTATCGAAACAATACGCAGATTACGTACAATAGTTACTATGCATGCGCAGTAGCTACTGTTTATTGAATTATGTCCGTCTATGGAAGACGGACGTAGTTCTGGATCTACCCAATTCTTTTTATGATTAAATATTTATGGCCGTATATAGAGAACCGTCCGTGAAAAGTTTGCAAATATTCACACAGATGTAGAAAGGTAACACCCATGACACAGACGGGGTACGGTGACTTACAAGTTCCTCAACCCACCCATACATTTCAGTGTGCCGTTCCGTGCGTATTTTGCTGCTGTACGTGTGTATCTAACTAATCGCGCCTTCACCTCACCCTCAAATGGTCATTTAAATGCCTCCCCCACCACTTACACGCATCTTTCTCCAGACGGATTGTAAACACGCTCCTCCATACGGCTCTTCCCACGTGCGATTCACAAGTCTGTGCCTAAGGGACTTCCGTGCGTAAATTCAACATAGATAGCGTAAATTTAGTTACTACGCATGCACAGCTGAAACATCCCTAAAAATGCGCACAGAACTTCTCTGAATACAGCCCTTACTGTTTATTCGGGTACATTATGTATGTTTATTGTGGTAACTGATTTTTTTTTCACATTGCACATTACACATCATCATTTCATCCCTTGTCAGGCTGACGCTTATAGTACTATAAGGCTCAGCATGTCCACAACCACATGGCCATGCTGTGCTTTATGCGTCTGCATGATAAGGGATATAATTGTGCAGCACATCATTTTTACATTATGAAAAACACATGTCAAATATGTTGACGTGTTTTTCAGCTAAAGTGTGTGTCACTTTCTATGAAAATGACACACACAGGAAACAATGTTTGACATGGCAAACATCTGGACGATTTTTTGTCTACGATGTTTGCAGTGTCGATTTTTCTAAAGGCTAAAGTAGCACTTTAGCCTTTTGTGAATGCGGGGATTGCATAATCGCCCCCAAAGTCCCGGGACTTTGGTCGAGTCAGCAAAATCGACCTTAGTAAAGGAGGCCCTAACAACCTTAACCTGAAATAACAGAAACCTGGCTCACTGACTCAGACACTGCCTCACCTGCTATCACATGGTGGACTCCATTTTACTCATGCCTCCAGGCCTGGAGTCAGACAGGGAGTTGGGGTTGGAATACTTCTCTCCCAAATTTTCAAGTTTACAGTTCTACCTAATGTCCCTTCACTTACTTTCACATCCTTTGAAGTAAACGCTGTTCGCATCCTTATCCCTTTTCCTCTGTGTGTAGCTGTAATCTATTGCCCCCCAAAGAATCTTGCCAACAGTTCCTACAACACTTCTCTGTGTGGCTCCATCCTTATCCTCTAACTTACCAACCATTATCCTCGGTGACATTAATATTCCCTTTAACAATCCTCTTTCTCCTATTGCCTCTAAGCTTTTCTCTCTTACCTCGTCTCTTGGCCTTTCTCAATGAATTGATTCTTCTACACATAAGGGCCCAGATCCAGAACAACGCTTGTGAGCGAATTTAAGCGTGGCGGAGACGTAAAATCGCCTTTTGGTAAGTACTGCGCATGCGCACCATAGAAAATACGCTAAGAAGTGTAGCGTAATTGGGAACGTATAGGCCATTCACGTATGTGTCACGGAAATACTTACGCGTGGGCGTGCCAATTTTACGTTAGAACAAAATATGTCTGAATTACGTTAAGTAGGCGGGGGTTATATTTAAAGTGTACAGTATGGGCGTGCTTAGCTGCGTAAATTCGTGTTGCCCATACGTACGTGTGCGTATCACTGCGGATACGTTGGAAAAAGTTACGGTAGGGTTTGGAAAGCGTATCTTGACAAAATACGTACGTTCAAGGGGTGTGCCTAGGGGAGTGTATAGATTTTATGCACACGAAAATACGCTACGCGAATAAACATACGGCAAACGTAGTTCTGGATCTACCCCAAGGATAGTAATTGCATTGATCTTGTATTCTCTAAGCTATGCTCAGTCACTGCTCTCAATAACTCTCCAAACCCTCTCATGGACATCACCTTATCACCTGCAGACTCTCCCACACCAAGTCCCGGATTCACAACCGCGGACGTATCACACATACGTCCTTAAATTACTGATAATAGCTAATACGCATGCGTAGTAACTTTTTTCCGTAATCTACGTATCATTTTGTTACGTAGATTGCGTATATGCGGTCTTAAAGACCTCATATACACAATTTACGTAACAAAACGATAAGTAGATTATATAAAATAGTTACTACGCATGTGTAGTAGCTATTATCGGTAATTTAAGGACGTATGTGTAATGTGTAATTTAAGGATGTATGTGTACAGTCTTTCACGCTGTATTTACGCAATCTACGTAAGGAAAAGATACGTAGATAACGTAAAAAATTTACTATGCATGCGCAGTAGGAAAAAATTCTAAACACCGGACGTATATGTTATACGTTCGGTAGTCTCCATATGGCCCTAAAGCTGGCCACATACTAGAGCGATTTTCGTTCCGATTTAGGAATTATCGTGGATTGATCGAATTATCGCTTAAATTACCAATAATAGCTACTACGCAAGCGTTGTAACTTTTTTATGTAATCTACGTATCATTTTGTTACGTATATTGCGTATATGCGATCTTAAAGACCTCATATACACAATTTACGTAACAAAACGATAAGTAGATTATATAAAATAGTTACTACGCATGCATAGTAGCTATTATCGGTAATTTAAGGACGTATGTGTAATGTGTAATTTAAGGACAGTATGTGTACGGTCTTTCACACCGTATTTACGCAATCTACGTAAGGAAAAGATACGTAGATAACGTAAAAAAATTTACTATGCATGCGCAGTAGGAAAAAACGCTAAACACCTCTTAATAGTCTCCATACGGCCCTAACTTTATACTCTGTAACTGTACAACACTTTTTCACACCTGAAGAAATCTTAATGCAATTCATTTTAACCAACTTTCTCAATCTGTGCAACAACTTCTATCTCCAGTCCCTAATTCCCACTCCTGATATAGCAGTTTCTCACCTAAACCAAACCCTAGCAGATATTCAAGTGTATCCTCTCTTGTCTCTTGAGGGACTTTGCGCTCCCCCTCCAGCAAGATTCTGGTTATTGGTGAAGTTTGTGTATTGTTAATCTCTCTCTTCAAAAGTGTCCACATTTACTATTTAGCCTATAGCCATATCTAGACCAATTAGCGCCCATCCTGAGAGTGTTTAGATTATTCCCCGACTATAGGACCATTTTGTCAGGAGCCAAGGAAACCAAGAGCCAGATTTACTAAACTGTGGAAAATTATAAATGGAGATGTTGCCCATAGCAACCAAACAGATTCTAGCTCTCACTTTCCTATTACATACAGGATAATGTCAGGTAGAATCTGATTGTTGCTATGGGCAACATCTCCACTTTTCCTTTTCCTTAATGTAGTAAATCTGGCCCTAAGAGTTTATATGAAGCATAACTTTTATTTTAAGAACAATTTAATAAGAACATTATGTAAATATACAGATAATCCTCGTCCTCTGTGTGTTTTATATTTTGAGAGCAGGACAGAATAGTCTCACACCTGTTGCTGACTTCGGGAGATCCTCTATAAAAGGTGCAGAGTATACAGCTTCATTACACTGACAGACTGATGCCGTGATTCGTGTCCTGTTTTTCTCCTTTGAATGTCACTTTCATGGTGCGATCCTCTAATGTCACATTCATGCTGTGATATTCTGCATTATATTGGGGTACATTGTCCTGTGTGACATGTTCCTCCTCTAATGTCACATTCATGCTGTGATATGCTGCATTATATTGGGGTACATTGTCCTGTGTGACATGTTCCTCCTCTAATGTCACATTCATGCTGTGACATTCTGCATTATATTGGGGTACACTCTGCTGTCTATTAGAAAAATGGCTACAATTATGGGGGTCACATATTTCCTGCTCCTGTATATAATGATCCTGTGTGTGACATTTTTTAGCTCTGTCACCCAGGATCGGTCACCAGGATGTCACCTGAAATTAAGAGAATCCTTTGAAGACTATGAATATTATCAGACCGGAGACATCGTCATCGGAGGAGTGTTCACGGTGAATCAGTATATGGCAGAAATTCCACAAAACAACATTGTCAAAAAAATGATATGTTTGAGGTAAGTTGTGCAGGAGTATTACCATGTACATCATTTATATAAACTCCACGTATTACATAAGTAACAAATACACACTCACACCAAAGTAAAATTCAGTGTTTCCATTGTGTCATTCTGGTCACACAACTTCACAATACTACTAAAAAATATATTAACAAACTTCAGAACGCTACCCAGGGAGACAAAATCTATTAGTAATGAAAGGCTTCCACTTTGCAGATAATGTTAATGAACATTATTACCTTCTATAAAGCTTAGAACATGGTTACGGCCCCTCAGTTACTCTGCAGTAATCTGTGAGAAATGTGGTGCTACTAGATATAACTAGTGACCAAACCCTTTCCGAGCCGTGCCGTAATCACTTGTCTGGATGTCTGATCAGTGCTGCAGGTGTAACATTACTAGATAAAAATCTTGTAAGTGAAAAAAATATATATATTTTTTTTTTACTAATTTTTATTAAATAACTTATCATACAATTTTCTTTTGCTGTACATTTTCTTGATTCTTTTTACATGTGTTTTTATTTCTACAGGAGAACGTGTAATGTGCCAATATTAGGCTATAATTTATACACAAGTCACAGTTTTGTAATTAAGTAAATGTTAAGAAAAAATTTTAAGCAAGAAGAAAGGAACATGTTTTACAGACTGAGATGATAGATATTACAGTCTGTCCCACAGAGCTTGCACTCAGCTAAATCCTGTCACTTCAGCAGTAATAGAAAGAACATTACAAGAGCACAAGTTTTCCAGAGTCAGGGATGCAATTGCCTGAGCTTCCCAGCTTGTATTAAATGACATGCAATTACTACTTGTGTTTTTATATGTTAATACAATACTTGTAAAGGTCTGCAAGCTGTTTTCTTTGTCAGACAATGGGTGTTTTTCCTTGTGTCCAGGTACAAGATTAAAGAGAATACACACATAGAGGTGAACAGCTAGCAGAGAAAATGATATCTAATAACTATGGACCGGATCCAGACCCCCGCGTGCTTTGCGTGCGCGCGGGGGTCTGAAATTACGCGAGACAGAGGGGAGTGCACACCCCCTGTCACTCCCCTCTGTCGTGCGGGCTTTATGGCAGATTACGCTGCCATAAGCCTGCATTAACTGCGACGGGCGGTTTTTTACAAATTTTTATTAAATAACTTATCATACAATTTTCTTTTGCTGTACATTTTCTTGATTCTTTTTACATGTGTTTTTATTTCTATAGGAGAACGTGAAATGTGCCAATATTACGCTATAATTTATACACAAGTCACAGTTTTGTAATTAAGTAAATGTTAAGAAAAAATTTTAAGCAAAAAGAAAGGGACCTGTTTTACAGACTGAGATGATAGATATTACAGTCTGTCCCACAGAGCTTGCACTCAGCTGAATCCTGTCACTTCAGCAGTAATAGAAAGAACATTACAAGAGCACAAGTTTCCCAGAGTCAGGGATGCAATTGCCTGAGCTTCCCAGCTGGCATTAAATGACATGCAATTACTACTTGTGTTTTTATATGTTAATACAATACTTGTAAAGGTCTCTTAAAATGCAAGCTGTTTTCTTTGTCAGACAGACAATGGGTGTTTTTCCTTGTGTCCAGGTACAAGATTAAAGAGAATACGCACATAGAGGTGAACAGCTTGCAGAGAAAATGATATCTAACAACTATATACCAACATGAAATCACAGCCTGGATTCAGAGTTTGGGAGTAAAGTTAAAACAGGTGCAAGTGTACAGCTCGGGTAAACCATTTTTCAAAGTGAGGGGTGCTCATTAATCTTAAATCTTTAACACGCAAGGAAAATACATTACTTTTGTACACTGAACTCAAATACTGCAAAGCTTTATGTTTAATCTATGAAACAGCGTGCATGGCTTTATGTTTGCTCTATGAAACAACGTTGAGCTAAGACATTTCACCTCTTAAATATAATTTTGCTTTCACAATTTAATTTTGCCTCCCCTTGCAGTTCAACATGGTATTGCTCAGGTCTACACATACACCTAAAAAAGGTGTAAGTGCAGCTCTAAATCCAGGCCTATATCTGTACGTGCTTTAAGTAAATTCCAGTGTGTGTCAAACATTATCAGATTGCTCTCTGTAAATCTTATACTTTAAGGAATATTGAGGTTTTTTGATATTGAATTTTTTTTAATGTTACAGAATAATTATTTCTGTAACTATCATTCTGATAGGAGTGACAGACAAATGGATGGTATATATTATCCAGACTTAACAGCGGTCGCTGATGAGTTCTCCGCCTTATGTCTTGTAATCTTTGCATTCGTTTTTCACTGATTGTTTTTGTTACTTTTTTGCTTTTGTCGTTTTTGTCACTGTGATAAAATAATTCAAGGATTACAAGAAGTGGTTTAGGCTGAGACCTTATCAGTGGCCCCTTGTATATAATATTTACATAGATTGGAGAGAAGGATCACAGCTGCCCCTCATCTGTGCTTACCAGGAACAAGTAACTGAACGAAGAATCTGAAATGAGTAACCTATGAATATTCCAAATTGCAAATGTAATAAAATAGTGATATAACTGGCAAAAAGCTTCACAATTAGATACAAACCTCACAAAGAACCAAATACAAGTTTAAAAATACAATGAGATCAGTTAGAAATTTGCACCTTGGTCAAACCATGATGCAGATGAGGCAAATTTCATATTTCAAATAGCATTAAGCTGGTTGTCCAATCTTACCTCCAAGAGTTCTGTTGGTCTAATATTGGATAAATGTACCGCATTCACATCACTCATGAAATTCAATCCTGGTCAGGTGATATTTAAATCTGACCACCAATCAACCAATTATTTTTCAAGTGTGTACACTCTGGGAATTGGTTTGTACAATTCCTCTTCTCATTCTGACATAATGCACGCTTTGTGTGTTTGAGTGACAGGCCATCTGGTGAAGTTTGGCAGAGTGTATACGGTGATAGGCTCCTTTTAGCAGACGGTCATCGGAGATCTGCTGTAAGAAGTGAGTATCATAGATCAGGTGTTTTATCTGCCAGTTTTGTCTTCTGTGGGATTGTGTACACTCTGGTTGGGAGTTGGATCTGAAGATTATTGGACAAGTGTGTACCCAGCTTTAGAGTTGAGAGGTGATGTTTCTTAGCCCAAGTCTAAATAACAGAGTACAAATAACTGGACATTATCAGCTTGCAACAAGCAAAAGTAAAGTATCTTGTCCTGATGGTACTTTTCACCTCTTTTTGTTTACAAGCTCTGAATCAAATTATTCTCCCTGTATGCAAAGATTTAGCTTACTCTCACTTGACCTGAATTGTGTGAAAGTGGTTTTGCCCTGGTCTAACTTTCCACCTGATTTCTTCTTATTTCCACACTGGATCCAGTCCCCAGACAGACAGTTATGTTTAAGTACAAGATAAACAAAATGGATCTATCTAGAACATATCTGTTTCACCATGTTGGACAGGAGCGTGAAGGTTTTGCACACATGAAGTTTTTGGTAAAACAATTTGTATTTCTCATTATTTATTACTCCAAATGTGTTTTTATTCACATCAAATAATGTTGAAAACTGTGTTGAGAAATACCTGCCTCACTTTACAGAAATAATACAATACATATGATTGATCTAAAAGTGTGCAATATCATGTATTTTATTGTAGCAGATTCTGTACCATACAAACACATTTCCTGTGCATGCATAAAGATAACATATTACCCCAAACTCTGTGTTTCTTTGCATTTTTATTTATCTGTTATAGGATAATAGAACCAGTGGCGTATCTACCATGGATGCAGAGCGTGCAGTGCACATGGGCCTCCGCAGACAAGGGGGCCGCCCATTACACTCACCCTGCACCCTAGGACCTGTCTTTCCGGTGATTAATGCGGCTCCTGCCCCGCTGTCTATTTCTCGCATCTATTCTATTTAATAGACTCTATTTATTAGATAGAATAGATGGGAGAAATAGACAGTGGGGCAATTCATCACAGGAAAGAGAGTCTGCGGCTCCTCCTGCCCGCCGTCTATTCCACCATCTATTACTATTGTCTTAATAGAATGAGTCTCAGTCTAATAAGACAAGAGTAATAGATGGGGGAATAGACGGCGGGCAGGAGGAGCCGCATTTGACGAACAGCGGGACTTCAAAGGTAAGTTTATGAGGCGTCAGGGGAGCTGATCGCATGCTGAGGGATACTGGGGTGAGATGGACGTATGCTGAGGGATACTGGGGGGAGATGGACGCATACTGAGGGATACTGGGGGAGATGGACGCATGCTGAGGGATACTGGGGGG
>WWET01004772.1:50743-68558 GCA_011038615.1 Limnodynastes dumerilii | reverse complement strand
GTGGGCAGGGGATTGTGTGTGGGATGTGGATGAGCCTGGGGAGGAGGCCTGGTCAGGGGATTGTGGCTGGGATGTAGAGTGGGCAGGGGCCTGGTCAGGGGATTGTGGCTGGGATGTAGAGTGGGCCTGGGCAGGGGAGTGGGCTTGGGTGTGGGCTTGGGCAGGGGACTGGGCTTGGGCAGGGGACTGGGCCTGGGAGGAGCTCTCTGAGGAGGCTGCAACCACCACACGCCTGCGCCCCCTCTGTTGCCTTTCTTGCCGCTGGTTTTGGATTCCTATAATGACACAAAGATGCATTTACATTAAAAATAGGATCCACACTTCTAAATAATGTAATCAATACTGAATAGTCTAAATGTAATAGTGAAAAAACATGTTAAAATAGTTATGTATTTCAAATTATGCAACTTCTTTATTATTGTTGCCCCCTGCTCAGCGCTCCTGCTGGACGGACTATATATTTCTTTTTAACACACATATAACGTATTATTATATATTCTAATATATATTTAATATATTTTTTAATAATATATTCTAAATAATAATGAAATTACATTAAATTTATCAAAAGAAAAAAAAAAAAAAAGAAAAAAAAAAATATATAATATGTTTTGTTGCTTTTTTTAATAACAAATTTTTTAGATATGTGACAAACGACAAATACATACTCCGTCCAGCAGGGCCCAGCATTAATAAAGAAGTAAAAAAATAATAAAATATTTTTCATTTCACATTAAAACTGAAACATATATAAGTGTCTCTCTCCCCTCTCCCCTCTGGCCTGCGTCATATTGTCTTTACAATTACATAAACTTAGATATGAAGTTTAAAATATTATCATGTTCATCAATTTTTAAAACTTTTTAGAGTGAGTTAGAAATGACACCGTAAGGTAAATTGTTGATAAAATATGTAACAAATATACCATACCCTACAAATGTTTGTATTGGAAAATCTATACACCTGGGGGGTGTGTCCATGAAGGGGTGTGTCTTGTCCAGGTAAGGTGCAGGGCTTAAATATTTGAATCAAGTTAACCTTATTGTATGAGTTTAGAACTCACAGGAGAGGGTCCTGTCACTATAGCAGTGCTGTGGCAGTATATCCCTGCAGTTCTGTCCCACCCCCTAGCTATGAGGCCTATGTAGAGGTGCACTGCTATAGTGATGACCTGCTGATGGACTGGAAGGTAAGCGGAAGGTTGGGCGTTTCTGGTACAGTGATGATTTTGCCATTTCTGGTACAAATCAGTGCAGCCCTTTTTACCGGTACAGACAATTAAAAAACAGTATTGTACCAGTCAGAAGGGTACAGATGGCAGGTCTGAGATACTTCTATAAAGGGAGAGTAATATCTATTCATGGGACCATTTCTCCATGTTATATGTCAACTTTCGGGTTCTCAGGAAGGGAGGTGGAGATGTTGAGGAACGGTTATTTATGTTTGATCTACCCCATTCTCTTTATTTCTATGTTTATTCTAGACAGCAACACCTGCCATAAATGTCCGGAGGAAGAGTGGCCGGACGAGAGGAACGTCAGATGTCTTCCTAAATCCTACGACTTTCTGTCATATGAAAAGGACGCCGTTGTGCTGATTTCCTCAGTGACGGCTTTATCTTTCTCTGTCATCACATTATTTATATTAGGAGTCTTTATTTATTACTGGGACACTCCAATAGTGAAAGCCAATAACCGGACTGTGAGCTTCATGCTCCTGATCTCCATCTTGCTGAGCTTCCTCTGCGTGTTCTTGTTCCTCGGCCGACCGGTGGATGTAACCTGTATACTGAGACAAACTGCATTTGGGATCTTCTTCTCCACGGCGGTCTCCTCTGTACTGGCCAAGGCCATCACCGTCTGCATTGCTTTCAAAGCCACCAAGCCAGGCAGCTCCTGGAGGAAATGGGTGACTCTCAGAGTGTCTAATTATGTGGTCATTGTGTGCTCCTCTGTCCAAGTTCTCATCTGTGTTATTTGGTTGTCTGCTTCTCCTCCATACCAGGAGTATGACCCTCACTCTGACCAGGGAAAGATCATCGTTCAGTGTAATGAAGGCTCAGTGATTGGCTTCTACTCAGTCCTGGGTTATATGGGGATTCTGGCCGCTGTGAGTTTTGTTCTGGCTTTTATAGCTCGGACATTACCGGACAGTTTTAATGAGGCCAAGTACATCACCTTCAGCATGCTGGTGTTCTGCACCGTCTGGATTGCCATGATCCCGGCTTATCTGAGCACCAAAGGGAAAGACATGGTGGCCGTGGAGATCTTTTCTATACTGACCTCCAACGCTGGACTGTTATGCTGTATATTTTTTCCTAAATGTTACATTATTTTATGTAGACCTGAACTGAATAACAAAATGTATATACTGGATCAAAGGAATTTGTAACTATGTCATGTTGTAACTCATGTAAATTTTGAATTAATTCTGAGTAAATATATGAGAATTCTATGTACATTAGGCCTGATCCAGACTTTATAATAGGCTATTTCTGTATGACACATATGGAAATATCCTATCAGTATTGTGAGGATATCACTTTCAGCTGGCCAAGTTACTATGCCAGAAACACTTACTGGGTATCTCCTAGGGTTCTTCTAATCACTCAGGCAAACACATCCTATCCATTCACAGAAAATCAATGCCAGGCAGCAACCACAGTACCTGTCCCGTTCCCCCCCACCAGTCTAAGTAGCTTTATCACCTGACTCTCAGCAACTGTCCTCAAGGCCACAAATACTTCCCTCTGACGGCACTGCAATGCCTGGGCAGGGTCTCCTCCCAAAGTCCAAATATCCAGGTAGTCACAATGAAGATGCAGCCTGTTTCTCGGATAAACGTTTTGAAGGTCCCGGCCGCTCGGCCAATGCTCTCCCCTCTCCCCAGGGAGGGAAGTCTGTGGAAGGTCCTTGTTACTCCTCTGCACTCTCAGAGCTGGCAGAGGTCTCACCTTACCGCCAGCCTGAAACAGCGTCATCAGCACTTCTGGGCCCTGGCAGAGGTCGTACCTCACCACCAGCCTGCAACCCAATCTCCCCACCAAGACCCCTCTCTGCCTTTTTACCTGGGACACACCTCCGGGCACTGAAGACGGCCCCTCATAGTCCTTGCAGAGGTGATTGGAGAATCAATAGCTAAGTGACAGCTATCCATCAATGTCTATTACATTATCCAGCCCCTACACTCTGCCCAGATATGAGGACCCCCTGTGGTTTTGGCTCCATGAAGTCTAACTCAGGGCTAGGGAAAAGTCTTTGAGGTAGATAACCCTTGCCCTCATGTAGATGTGTGATAAGGAGCAGTCACTCCCAGACTTAACCCTTTCCAGTAATTTGTGATGTCACACACCTCCAGTTTCCTGTGGAGGGAGGAGGGGGAGAGTGACCCCCCTGGTCTCTTCCTGTCCTCTGTAGTCAGGGATCACCCTATATGGGGTTCCTGCCCCCCACCACATATCACTCCAACCATCTGCCTGGCATTACACACATCACACAATAACATCTTATACTACTGCTACATACATAACACACTTCTATAGCTACAGAAACTTCATATGATAAATGCAAAATATAACACACACAGTCTACATATTGCAGAGGTTACTAATACAAGTGCAATAGCTGTTCTTCATAATAAGTCCAGGGGTTGATGACCAGGGCTGGGAAAGTAATCCATCCAGGGACACACCCATCTCGTCACAAGTATGTACTGCAAATGTACAGTACATTGAACCGCAACATTGCTCGCATCAGACCCTTCTTAACAGCAGACGCCAGTAAAACAATCTTTCATTCTCGTTATCTCCCGTCTGGACTACTGCATCATTCTCCTCTGTGGCCTCCCTCTGGTCCGTCTCACACCCCTACAATCTATACTAAATGCTGCAGCCAGACTCATCTTCCTCTCCCACCGCTCTGCCTCCACCTCCCCTCTCTGTCAATATTTTCCTATCCCTTTCAGAATTCTCTTCAAGCTCCTCACCACAACTTGCAAGACTCTCTCCTACTCCACCGCCCCTACCTCTCCTCCCTTATCTCCATCCACACTTCCTCCCATCCCCTCCGCTCTGCCAGTGACCATCGCCTCAACTCCACCCTGATAACTACCTCTCACTCCTGCATCCAAGACTTCTCCATTGGAACAACCTACCACATCCTATAAAGCAATACAGCACCCTCCAATCCTTGAAATGCTCCCTTAAAACACACTTCTTCAGGCTAACCTGCCCATTCTCCACTTAAGCTTACCTGCCCTCCCCATCTTCATCACTGTGTTTACTGTTTGTTCACCCTCTCTCACTTAGCATGTTAGCTTTTATGAGCAAGGTCCTCCTCCCTCCTGTCATCATCCCTCTACCCTGTCCTCATCACTTCCCACCTTTTTCTCTTTACTGTCTATCTCTCTCCTTATTCATCTGCTCCTACACACATATTCAGCATTTTTCTTTCCTTAGTGTGACAGAGACAGCATATCTCCACATGGGAGTAATGTGGAGAATCCTGACCAGGTCTTAGAGAAGCAGCAGAGAAACTGGGTGTGATCAGGCTTGGGCTTGCTCTCCTGATATAAGTGTTTCAAAGACAGAGGGTCAGGACTCTTCATAGTGGAATAGCTGCCCAAGGGTTGGGGTATGATAGGGACCACTGGAATACCTAAAGAGTCATGTGAACTATGTTGTGACACTTATGCTGCACTACAAGAACAACTTGCTGTTGGTGATGTTGCTGACCTGTTATGCTGTCTGCCTGACAGAAAATAAAAGAACTTGACTTTATTTCCTCCATGTGATGTGCTCCTTTATCACATATGGCGCCCAGAAATGTGGAACACATCTCAGCTGGAAACTATACACCACAGAGAACCCTGGGTAAGACATCTACAGTATCTGTGTTTTAAAAACTGACAAGTTGTGTTTAAAGTATACATTGTGCAGCTGGCCTGGGGCCAGAAAGATGGTGTACTTAATAAACTGTTTAACCCAGTTTTGTTGTGCCTGTGGTGGAGGACAGGGCAACTTGGGGTTAATGAGAGTTGTGTGAAAAGCTGCCTTAAAGGGCCACTGTGTCATTAGAAAACTGTTGGCAGTCTTGTGTTAAAAATGGCCAGTAGAGCAGACAGGTGTCAGGTAAGACTGGCATATTATATTAAGCCTCCTAAGTTTACCCTTAAAGGGGAAGTACAGGGTAATATTTTGAAAATACTGAGAAGGTTATCTGAAGTGGCTGCCGGACGAAAAACCCTAGTTGCTGGACAGCAAACCCAATTACAGGAACAACAAGCTCAGGTCCAGATAATATCTGTTGTGGCTGCCGGTCAGCAAGCTCAAATACAGGGCCAACAAATCCAATTACAGAGCCAACCAGCTCAGGTCCAGATGATGTATGAAGAGCTTAAAGAGCTATACTCGACAGAATTGGAGTGACAGGCCCCAGCAAAGCCCAAGAATTCCATGACTGGCGCCTGGAAGGTTCTGAGCCTCCCAGGACAAGGTTATTTAACCTTGTCATTTGAACCTCCAGGTGTCCCCCTCTATAATAACACCATACGAGTTTCTAAAGAGGAACAGTGGAGATATTGGCCATAGCTTCCAATTTACCAACACATTAAAAAAAATAACCACAATCTAATTTGTTGCTATGGGCAACATCTCCTCTTTAGAAGCCCCATTAAATGTAACTAATGGTCAACATTACTTCTAGATAAGGCTACTTCATTCTCTGTCTCTATGCTTTTGTGGTAGGCTCTGAAGTGTGCCGAGTCCTGCCCATCTAAACAAATGTTATGCTTCTTGTCTTATAGACATAGGGCCTGATCCAGACCTACGCCCGCGAGCGTAGCGTATGATCGCCTGGGCGTATAAACTTTCACGCCCATGACACTCCCATTGATTGTACCTACTTTCGGCGGCTGAACCCTGCCCTAACTTTTTGGCGGCTGAACCCTACCCTAACTTTTTCCAGCGTCCGTGCGAATTTTTGGATTGATACGCTGGTCGTACGGGGCTTAGCACGCCCATACTGTACAATTGAAATGGCTATCCACGCCTCTGTGTAGTAACTCGAGCGTCCGGACTATCTTCGTACAAAACGCACGCCCCTTGGGCGAAAAATACGCTCAAAATACGCTCGCTGTACGCTCATGTCCTTCGGACGACCGGAAGTTGTTATACTGCATATGCGCAGTGCGTTTTTTTGCTCGGTTTTACGCTCCCGACCGGCGTCCAATCGCTCGCGGGCGTAGGTCTGTATCAGGCCCATAGTATCCTGGACTGACTTGGGCCGGATCCGCTCTGGGTTCCTGGGGACGTGATAGTGGTGGTTCAGCGAGGTAGCGGAAGCTCGGCGCCTTAATATAGGATTTGCTCATGTGTTAGTAGGCAAAGGGATACAGGCTTGATGTGACTGGACCAGGAATGGAACTGCAACAAGACTTGACATGGACTGGACCAGGACCGGAACTGGAGAAGACTTGACTGACCTGGCCTGGCCAGGAATGGTACTTGTAGCAAGACTTGACTGAACCTGGACTGGCCAGGAGTGGAACTGCAACAAGGCTTGACTGAACCTGGACTGACCAGGAGTGGAACTGGAACAAGGCTTGACTGAACCTGGACTGGCCAGGAGTGGAACTGGAACAAGGCTTGACTGAACCTGGACTGACCAGGAGTGGAACTTGAAGCAAGGCTTGACTGAACCTGGACTGGCCAGGAGTGGAACTTGAAGCAAGACTTGACTTAGAGTGGACCAGGTGACATAAACTGGAACAGAATTAGACTTGGCCTGGGCTGGACCAGGTGACATGAACTGGAACAGGATTAGACTTGACCTGTGCTGGACCAATTGGCTTGAACTGGAACAGGATTAATAGGCTGCAGGCAGCTTATGTCTTGAGGCTACAGCGGTACTCTGCAGGCTGTTAAACAAGATAGACAGTTTGTAATAACAAAGGTCTTGATGCTGGAGCAATATACTGCAGTCTGTTCCCTGCTGGCAAGGGTAATCAGGCTGATTGCTACAGCTGAGCAGCAGGTTGCTATCTGTAACCTGAAACCAGAGTTCTCACAAGAAGCAAGACAGGAACCAGGTAACCTGAATGAACAAGTTGTTCTTGCACTGAGAGCTCAGTGCTCTGGGTTTAAATAGAGCGTCCCTGACCTGGATTGGACAGACAGATCATGTGCTTCTCTTGGCTTACTGCTGCAGATCATGTGCTTCTCCTAGCTTGCGCCTGGTTGGCTGCTGTAGATCATGTGCACAGATATAAGATGGCAGTGCCCATGCACTGGAGGACAGCAGCGTTTGATACTAGCAATATACAGGGAAGCATGCGATGGACATCATGGATGCAGCTGCCACTACTGAGAATGGAATTTCCCTGGAGGCAGAGAGCCATCACACCTGGAGAGAGCCGCTGACAGGCAGCTCTTGATGCGGTAAGTCCTGCGTTTTGTGACACATAGATGTTAATGATATAAGAGCTTACATTCCAACAAAAACATGACTCTACTGAATTTTTTTAATGCAGATAACAAAAAGAGTCTGACCTTTCAGTTTTATGTTGAACAGAATCATATTTTTGTTGAAGTGATTGTAGACAGTTTATTTTCCTAGGAGTAAATTCCTAGGAGGAAATTGGTGTAAATTCCATCAAAATTTTTTGGTCATAATGAAGGGTTCCCTTCTTCAGTCAGACTCTCCCCCACACTGCAGGTCTTCAAGCAGTCACTCAAAACGCACCTGTTCAGGCTATCCTACCCTTCCTTCACTCAACATCCTCATCCTCTTCATCTATCCCATCTACTCCTTCCCCCTCTCCTCCGCTTACACCAGCAGTCCACTTCCTTTCCCCTCATGTCTGCTGTAAGTTCTTCCCTCCCACATAGTGTGTTAGCTCATGTGAGCAGAGCCCTCCATGCTATTGTTGTTCCTTACTCCACCACTCCCCCCTCACTTCGTACCCTCTTGTCCCCCTCAGCTACCCTTTTACCCCATTGCCACCTGGTGGCTCCTGCTCAAACTCTCACTGTGCTCTATCCCCAGCTCCCTAATCTTCCAAGATTGACACCTCACATTTTGCCTTGTGTTCTGTGCTTGATTCACTTTATTTTTGTGATATTTTTATAGTCATATTGTATTAAATATACACTATACTGTCTATCCCTACCCTGTATGTCTGTGTTGTATTTTGTTGTATTTTGTACGGCGCTGTGGACACCTTGTGGCACCTTATAAATAAACAATAATAATAAAATAAAAGGGCGTAAGTTTATAGCAAATGGCTCAACATTGAAAGGTTTGAACTCCATATTGGTGGACAGTGATATTTTTTACATTCCTTCCATTTTAGGCCTGCTTTTTATGATTTATTTTTATATTTTTTTCTTTATTTTGTATGCACATGTTTTCATTAGTATTTGTGTTCTTTCTGATTAATACTAATGCCTGTCTGATAGAACATTTTTTTTTCTAATCTTTTATTAATACAAATCATTTTTATTTCACCTTTACTTAAGTTGCAAACTAGTGACTAGAGTCTTTTCCGTACATACTTCTAAATAAAGTTATTTTGTAGAACAGTTCCACCACCCCCTTGGTGACTGCTCATTTTTATTACATAAGTAAATATATTTGTGTAACCCATATACAATGTATTATCAGCACAAGTGCCTTCTCTCATACAGATACAGATTTCCAAAGATTGTTAATCATATTATTTTAATATATTCATTTATTTTTAAGATACAAATAACATTGAGTTTATTCCAATTGTGTTCTAGTAATATAAAATTATTTGTAGGCTAAAATTATTATACAAGTTCTATGCACTATTATACATGTGCCACAATTGCAGAACATCATGTTTTTCTGTAGTCAAGAAAATTAAGTTTTGTATTTAATTCAGGTCTACATAAAATAATGTAACATTTAGGAAGAAATATACAGCATAACAGTCCAGCATTGGAGGTCAGTATAGAAAAGATCTCCACGGCCACCATGTCTTTCCCTTTGGTGCTCAGATAAGCCGGGACCATGGCAATCCAGACGGTGGAGAACACCAGCATGCTGAAGGTGATGTACTTGGCCTCATTAAAACTGTCCGGTAATGTCCGAGTTATAAAAGCCAGAACAAAACTCACAGCAGCCAGAATCCCCATATATCCCAGGACTGAGTAGAAGCCAGTCAGCGAGCCTTCATTACACTGAACAATGATCTTCCCCTGATAAGACTGTGTGTCCAGCTCCTGAAAGGGGGGAGAGATGGACAACCAAGTAATAGAGATTATGATTTGGACAGAGGAGCAGATAAAGACTACACAGTAGGGTAATGTCACGCCCACCCATCTCCTCCACACACTGCTGGGTTTTGTGGCTGTGAAAGCGATGCAAACCATGATGGTCTTGGCCAACACTGTGGAGATGGCTATGGAGAAGAGGATTCCAAAAGAGATTTGACGCAGCATGCAGGTGACATCCACAGGACGTCCGAGGAAGAAGAAGACACAGAGGAAGCTCAGCATGATGGAGACCAGGAGGAGAAAGCTGAGGTTCTTATTGTTAGCTTTTACAATAGGCGTCTCCCGATATGATATAAAAACTCTCAATATTAGAAGAGTTATAATCCAGAAGAAACCCGAGAGAGAGATAAACACCACAGAGATCTCATCATTGCTGTAGGACAGAAAGTCTTCTGTTTTGGGAATGCACAAATCTCTCTTTTCATTTGGCCATTCTTTATCCCGACATTTTATGCAAATTTCACTGCCTATAAAATGCCATAAATTTTAAAGGCAAAGGATTGGCATTTATCACAATACTATAAAATATAAAGCATAGCAGAGCTTAAAAGAATAAAAATATTTTTTATTTAGTTCCTTTAAATAACAGACATACCATCCAAAGTTTTTTAAAATGAAAATTAGGTTGTTAAATTGCAATTCATTGGACTAAAATTAAATTTTACCAGTGATTGTACAATAATTAGTAAAATAAATCTTCCTCCTATAGCAGGTTTAATGATAAGTAATTCATTATGTGTAATATTTAAATAGAAATCTTGGATGGGATCCAGAGCTTGTATATAAGTGAAAAACATGTGGAAAATTTCATCAGCGCAATAGTCTTTGCTTTTGATTATTGTGCACAGTTAGTGACCAGCGTTACTATTACACTGTTATTTAGACTTGTACTAGGAGACATCACCTCTGATCTCTAATACTATTATATTATTAAAAAGAATGTAAAGTGAGATAAGCGCTATATTGTCCTCTAATAACTGCTGATGAAAGTGCATAGATCATATAAAATAACCAATATATATAACCCTTCCTAAATTGCTCCAATGGTACCACCCATAAAGGAAACAATAAGAGGGATAAAAAAAGAATAGATTAATGATCATAAATTTAATTGGATATAAAAATGTATGTATATATATTTTTTATTAATAAATTTAGATTTACAAATGGATCGGTCTATAGGGAATAATCGCTCCCCTTCCTTTGGTGCTTTAAGTGGAATCTAGGCATATAAGATCTATTTCATTAATAATAGGGGACATGTTTATATATTTTACAATTTGACATGTTTTATTCTTTTGGACCTTTAGAATAATTATCTCTATATATCCTTGATTTTATACTATTTAATGCAATGCTTATTATTAAAAAGGTATTCTACTTATTCTGTTGTTATTTATTGTTATTTTTAAATATAATCATTTGTTCTATTATGTGTTTATATTTAATTTGGACCCAATTCCTTTGTAAATGTGTTTTTATTGTCACATCATGCCACTTATAACATGTATTATCCATATTCATTGTATATACTATTTATTTATATGCTCATATTTTATTTCCATTTTGTTTTCATGAATAAATAGCGATTTTTATCATGTACCATTCTGGATAAGATAATAGTATGTATTGTTTACATTATACCGGCACTTTATTCAATATAGAGTCAATAAGAGATCGGTATGAAGTTAACCAGCCTGTATTGTTTATATTGTACCGACATTTTATCCAATGGAAAGTTAATGAGGGTTAATGTGATGATGAATTTGCATAGCCGCACAGTGATTGGCTAAAGGCGATCACTAGGCGACTTTTTAAAGCTTAGGGAATCACTGTGGCTCCACTTCACTTTGAGAAAGGGCTGGTCGCGCCCGAAACGCGTCAGAAGAAGGAGCAGGATCCAGGCAGCAGACCACGGGAGTCGTGACCAGGACGGGGAAGGATCGCAAGTTTGAGCCTAGACATCCCGGGACTACACCTCAGAGGCATCGCTCTACGGCCAGCCCCGCTTCAAGTCAGCCACCCGGGTACTGCACTGTTTGCCTATACCTTTGCAATTTAATCAGACATAGACTATTCATTCTACCTGAGCCTGTCACACGTTGTGGCAGTGCTGTTCATTGCATTGTGTTCATTGTTTTTTATTTTTATCTATTTACATTGTGATTTTATATCCAATTAAATTTATGATCATTAATCTATTCTTTTTTATCCCTCTTATTGTTTCCTTTATGGGTGGTACCATTGGAGCAATTTAGGAAGGGTTATATATATTGGTTATTTTATATGATCTATGCACTTTCATCAGCACTTATTAGAGGACAATATAGCGCTTATCCCACTTTACATTCTTTTTATTTCCATTTACTTTTCAAGGGCCAGTAGACCCTTCTAAGTGTGGATTTGCTGCAGTATTGCCATTTTCTCAGCGCTTGTGCTTTTTTCACAACCATTTACTCATTGTTACTATTATATTATTATTATATTATTACAAAGATACTGATCAGCGTTACTATTACACTGTTATTTATCACCTCTCATCTCTAATATTATTATTTCATTACACAGATCCTGACCAGCATTACTATTACACTGTTAAATAGACTTGTACTAGAAAACATCACCTCTCAACTCTAATACTATATTATTATAAGAGATTAAATTTTCCCCTTCAATTCAACATAGTTTTGCCCAGGCGTAACTTTCTACCTGATTTCTACTTATTTTTAGATTCTGAATCCTGTCTTTTTCACTCAGGACCTCTATTATCATGAGTTCACGGCATAAAATAATGAGGGAGGGGATGCCTTTCATTTAGGTACATAACATAGTCAAATGCTTTTGTAAACTCTATTTATTAGTGCATTTGATTACATCATTGCTAACAGGTTCATAAAATCAATATGCCATGTAGGGCTGTATTCACAGATCCGTTTTTTTAAAGTACGCAATTCTACATACCACCCACACACCCATGACACCCCCCTCTTGTGGCCGTGCTATCGTAGACTTACAAGTCCATAGACCACTTTACGTGTGTACTTAGGTGCGTATATGTCCTCCGTGCATGTGATTCTTTATAGCCGCGGTTTTAAGCATTCATTTAAATGCCTCCCCACACTCACTTTCATGGTAATTTTCACATCCGTATTTCAACCCTGCCCATACGTATGTTACCAAGTGCGATTCACAAGTCCGTACACGAGGCACTTACGTGCGTATATTTAACGTAGCTTATGTAAATAGTTACTATGCACGCAACTCCACATGAAAATGGATCTCTAAATACGGCCCGTAGTCTCTAAAACAATGACTGTAGAATGAGTTCAATTTGACAGGTTGTATAATTTTCAACAAGCCAATTTGTTTTCCTTTTCATGTAAACAAAGAAAAACGTCTCTTTTTTTTACCTATTATTTGAGTAACTACTTTTTTGTGTAACAACTGGCAATTAATAGACAACTTTCAATATGGCTTCTTGAGGTGGTCAGTGGTGGAAAGAAGATATCAACTTGATGCCCCCCTGCCCCCTACTAATGATTGTCTGTAATGGACTGATGAGATGACATCATCTGTCTCTTTGTGCCGTGGCTTCCTGCAGCCTGTGCAGAGCTGTGCGCAGTCGTTCCTAGGCTGAGCTACTGATGTGCAACCCATGTATGAACCAAAATGCCAACTGCATGTCAGTGCTTATTGCCCAACCTCATTAATACTGCAGTGGTTAATGGATGTGGTTTTCAGCAACCGTTGCATTGTGCACACCAATGTGCTCCCAAGTGCGGCGACCCAGACTCAAATGCAAATCACTGCAGCAACCACCTGCATTTTGAAGCATTCTATTGGAAGGAAGTAGTGTAGGCTTACCCAAGTACAAGATAAAAACATAAGCTTATTGTTACACACCGCAGAACGGTATACTCACTGCCAGGTCCCCCGTGACGGCATACAAATTAGCCACGATGAGACCGCCGACCGCCTGAAGGACGGACGCACGCTCTCTCCCGTTTACAGCCGTTGCCAGGCAATGGCCAATCATAGGCATGAAGGCTGCTGGCCAATCAGGACACAGCAGCCTCCTTATAAGCCCAGACAGTCTTTCATTCCACGCCGGTTATAGTTCTGTTTACAGCCTATACCTGCTTCTTTACTCTCTCGCCTGCCTTGTGCTTTTCTCTTGATTACTGAGTGTCCCACTGTCCTTCCTGCCCAGTACCTTGCTGCCTTGCCCTCAGTGTGCCATATTCTCTTTCTCCCACCTTATTGTTCAGTCCTTCCTTGTATTTACCTCGCCTCTCTTGTGTGACTGTGTTTGTTAACCCCTCCGGGGGTTCCCGCTTTTTGGCTGTGTGTGTGAGTGCCCTAGTGAGTACAGTTTGTCTTGCTAGTCCCGTCGCTTCCCACCTGTCTTTAGTCTTTGTTTAGTGTTCTCTGTCGTTCGTTACAGGCCAGTCTCTGCTGGCCTGTCTCTTCCCTTTTCTCCCATCTGTACCGCTGTTTCTTCTCCCGGGTGTTGCCACAGGGGCCGCGACCTGTGGGTAAACCGGCAGCGCCAGACTATCCTCACCTTCAGAGGCTCTAGCACAGAACACGGTCCTGCTAGACTCCGCGCCTTGGTTTGGCCTCACCCGCTACGCTCCCAAGATCGCCCAGGTTCTGTTACCTGCACCGTGTGGGACCACCTGCAATACCTCCGGACCCAATTCAGCCCTCCGATACCTGCTCCTGCTCCCCCCTGACTACCGGTATCGTAACACTTATGACATAAGCTATTGGCACCAAGCATCAATTGGATCTAGGTATTCTATTGAAAGGCTCAAATTGCTGGCTGTGAATAAAATATAAAACATTTTTTTCCTATGAAATCAAATTTAAAACATTAAAATGGGGATTTGTGTTCCTGTAACTCCAAAAGAATGGGAACCCAGGGGAAAGTGATGCAGCCTGTATATTGGTCAAAAGGGGATCCCGATAGGCAAAACAACAACAGTGTAATAACCAACTGGCGCAATATTACCCAATGCAAGCTATAGTAAAAAAAAATTACACCCAAATTTAGGCAAAAAACAGTTTAATGATATTAATTAATTAAAATTAAAAAAAATTGATGTCAATTAAAAAAAATGGATGGTAATAATAAATGGTATGTCAAACTAGAAAGAGACCCGACAAGATGAAAATGAATAGATACAGAATATAGTTATTTAAATGAAAATAGAGGAGGAAGAAAACACTTGTGTGCCCTTGTATGTACGTTGGTAACTTGTGCCTACTAGTATGTGAGTAGTGTTTTCAATAACCTCACTACCTTTGTTTTGTGTCATCTTCTTTCTTTGGTCCTTATTTGTTGTTCTTTGTGTTTGGTCTTTAACATCTTGGTTATTATTTGTCCTTGTTGTGTTTACTCTCCTAGATTTGTATCGCTATATATCTAATACCCCTTTTTTCTTCCTCTTTACTCTCCCCTCTATTTTCATTTAAATAATTATTCTGTATTTAATTCATTTAATCTTGTCAGGACTCTTTCTAGCTTGACATAGCATTTATTGATCCCAAATGTATATCATTGACTTCTAATTGTTAACTTTTATTTAATTAATATCAGTAAACTGTTCTTAGCCGTAATTTTTTTTCCCTTTAGTTTGCATTACAATGGGTAGTATTGCATAAATTGAAAACATTACCCAAGTATGGCAGGTAGCATACATACACATGTAAGCAGATATTTGTAAGTTTAATATGGGTCACCGCCGAGAACAACTCCTTTTCGAAAAGGAGGTCGTCACAGAGGAGAAGCAATCGCTCCATCAAAGAAAGAAGATGTAGCGCCGAATGGTAAGTATTAAAGTAATTCCAACCCTTGTCCTAATCTTAACCCTAACCCTCCCTTTCCATTACTCTAACCCACAGCCTAACCCTAAGACACCCTTCCCCATAGCCTAACCTTAAGACTTCCTTCCCCACAGCCTGACCCTACAACTCTCCATAGAGTTCTACTCCCTATAGACTCCCTTAGAATACTTACTTGCCCGGTCAGTGCAATGGATCTGTGGCAGTTTAGGTCTTTGACGGTGGTTTCCAAATAAATGAATGAATGGGTAAGTATGCCGATCGGTATACTTACTTATTCATTAATAACATTTTCGAATTAGCGATATTTTCAAAATAAAATAGAAACAGACGAAAATTCGGCTTTCTCTATTTCGGAAACAGCATTTTCGAGGTGGTGACTGCCTCCTGTTTAATATAACCCTGTATTGTTCAAACAAACCAAATTATAGTCCAGATCAATATCTTATAAAATTAAGTAAATGTTATAGAACAAACTTATGCTGTTCTTATTTCTGGTGAATTTTACACCTTGACCAGCTGTTGAGATATTCTTTCATAATAGGAATTAGACCCAAATCTACAATCATAAATTGTGTTCCATAGGTAAATCTTGCTTCCATTACAGCTCTCCTGCTCCTATGTCACTGACCATCCACCATGTCTTTCCATCTCTTTAGAATAAGAGTAAGGATCATAGTGGACATGCCTCTGGTATCAGTTACAACCTCATGGGGCTTATTAGCTTTTATGTCACTTTAATTATCCAGGACATTTCATTTAACAAAAATATGCAACATTTAAATTGATTTTATTTGGTTGTTTCAGTTTAAATAAAACTGCTTTGTGTTCAGTGTACCTCATTGTATAATTATTCGCAACGGTTATTTAATATTATTATAATGGTTATGCTTTCATATTGGGGTGACTGATAAAATGTACCAGTTGTGTTAGATATTTCCCCCTCGGAGCAGGGGACACAGTGATAGCAGCAGGGATGTCTTCCAGGTCTTGGGATCTTCCTGCTCCCAAGTAAACACATTTCTGAGCAGCGAGAGACCGGGACCTGAAATGGTAATGAAGTTTGAAGATGATTTTGAAGAATGTTTTTCAGTAAATGTTTAACCTACAATACTATGAAACATGTTCATCTTAAAATAGAAGTTTCAATGTGGCCATTTTGCACATTCTGCATTGCGGTTCTGCGTATGTGTGAGCTTAAGGTTTCCGGCAGGGATCTGGCTCCTGTTTCAGGCTTCCATGCCGGAACACTTTTCGGCAGGATGGAACATCACACCATGAGTTCTGTGCTACACATGATGAACAGGGCGGGTATTTATAAATCATACAATAAGTGCTTGGTTAAGCCCTTAAGTATAATTCACCATTAAGCACCATTTTCTGTGTGTGAAACTTAAGACAGGGTCCTGTGTTTGGAAATGCCGTATGTGTGAGGAGAGTGTTCTCCCTTTAGTCAAACAAAACTTAGTGGTGGGAGTCTCCGCTGCGATTATGCTATTTTAGAAATACAGACAGCCAAAGCTCATTTTCATCTGTCTCTATTTCAAAAATAGCGGTATTTCAAGATTTTTTTTTTTTCCATGAATGCATAAGTATTTTGATCGGCATACTTACCCATTCATTCTTCAGAAATGCCGCTGCGGGAGTCTTAGGATCAGGCTGCGGGAAGGGGAGTTTTAGGGTCAGGCTGTGGGGAGGGGAGTCTTAGGGTCAGGCTGCGGGGACGAGAGTCTTAGGGTCAGGCTGCGGGAAGGGGAGTCTTAGGGTCAGGCTGTGGGGAGGGGAGTCTTAGGGTCAGGCTGCAGGGAAGGGAGTTTTAGGGTCAGGCTGCGGGGACGAGAGTCTTAGGATCAGGCTGCAGGGAGGGGAGTCTTAGAGTCAGGCTGTGAGGAAGGGAGGGTTAGAGTTAAGGTAATTGAAGGTTAGGGTAATATAAGGGGAGGGTTAGGGTAATGGAGAGGTAGAGTTAGGGTAAGGGTTGGGGTAACATTCATACTAACCATTCGGCGCAGCATCTTCTTTCTTTCATCGAGAACTCGCAACTGGCTGGGAGAAAACGGCCACACCCGAAACTTAATTTCTAACTATCGGAAGTCCGCTGCCGATGCGGAGGTGTCATGCTCGTGGCGGCAGTGGATCAGATATGGTCCTAAATCTCTAAATTACGTATAAAGGCAGCGGTTGTGTCACCTGACCTGATTGCCTCCCGTCTTCCATATTATTGCACGTTCATTGAGCGAAAGCTGCTGATTGGCTGTAGGCGATGGATTTAAATTACCAACATGTGTTGTCCTAACTTCAAACTTTTCTGTCATTATCCAATTCAAAACACGATAAATACTGAAAAAATCTCCCTTTTCATCAAAAACCAGATGAGATGTATCTTGATGTAGATATTTTATGTTCCTCATATAGCGATGTAACTTAAAAGAAAGAAGAAGAAGAATCAAAGCTACTGTAGGTCATAGTGCATCACAGGCAAGTCATTAAGTAAGTTTGACAATAACTATTACATATTAGTGATTACAGTTTTATCAGGTAGTTCACCAATCCAGTTAATTTCTCTTGTTGCTTATCTTTACCTGCAGAACACTGGATATTTTACACAAGACTCACAAATACCAGACAGATTTATTTTTTGCACTATGCACAATTTAGACATCAGCAGGA
>WWET01004772.1:35657-50717 GCA_011038615.1 Limnodynastes dumerilii | reverse complement strand
GCAGGAAATTCTTACTCTAAAGACATGATCCAGCCTGGAAGAAGAATGCATCTTGCATTTCAGAAAACCCTATGCAAGTAATGGGCGATTTAAGCATGATCGAGACACAAATGCCAGCAAGCTCTGGATTTGTAACAAGTGCGTCTGTTCACAGACAGTCAGGCACATTGCAGATATATCTGCTCTCTTCCCCAGCCACTCAGACACCCATGTAGAGTAATGTTCTGTATAATGGAAATGATGGCTGTGCTTCGTGCAGTTGACATTGCAAATAAAATCAGAATATAGGACTGAATTCAGACTTTCAGAAGAAGGGTGTGTTCTGATTTTTAGGATTGGAAAATGCACGCCTTTTGCTAAAGTGCCTGAACAAGCAACACATTCCCAGGATGGATCTTCAGGCTGTATTCAGAGAAGTGTATTTGCAAGAAGTTCCGTGCGTATTTTCACAATCCAATAAACTGCGCAGGCATAGTAACTAAATGTATGAAATCTACGCTGATTTTACACACAGAAGTCCATTAGGCACGGGCTTGTGAATCGTACGTGGGAAGTTCCATATGGAGGGGCATGTTTATAACACGTCCGGTAAAAGATGTGTGTAAGTGGGTGGGGGGAGGTATTTAAATGATCATTTGAGGGCGAGGTGAGGGCGCGGTTACGTAGATACGCACGTACGGCGGCAATGTACGCTCGGAAATGCACACTGAAATATACGGGTGGGTCGAGGCACTAGTAAGTCACCTTCAACCCGTCCGTGTGAGGGGAGTGTCAGGTGTTGCCGAGCTACGTCCGTGCAAATAATTGCGAAATAATTGGATCTCTGAATACAGTTCCGTCCCGATACCAATTCCTATGGTGGGGCAGGTTTGGTGAGGAGCAAAAGTGATTCTAGTACATGGCAGAGGGGGAAGTATGCAGATAATGGGGTAAGGACCTGCCAAGCATCCCTGTACTATCAAGACTTCTGCCCTCAGTCCCTTTGCTATAAGACCCGGCTTTCTCTACTTCCACCCCTGACTTTGGACCCAAGCCAGCATATATAGCAGATTCCATATGCTTGCCTCCATTGTGTAGGATAATGTAAGAAATTTGCATATCATACTTGCCAAGGGAGTAAATACCTCCTACATGTAGAACCCTACTTAACATATTGCACATGAGCAAGGGCACGGAATGGTAGATTGTACATACAGGAGTGTATCTATGGGTCCAGCACCCCTGGCAAAGTAATGGACTGGTGCTCCTTACCCATTTACTCCCAGTTCTCCCATCATGTGCCTCCAGCACCTCCCCCCAGTTCTCCCATCATGTGCCTCCAGCACCTCCCCCCAGTTCTCCCATCATGTGCTTCCAGCCTCCGCCAGTACTCCCATCATGTACCTTACCTGTGTCCTCCGTGCAGGACTAGAATTGATGTCCCGTGGTGGCCAAGACTTGCTGTCACAGAGAAGCCTGTGACCGCGGGTATCCTAGCAACCAGCCAGCCCTCATTTTAAAAGCATCCAGACCAGCGCTGCCCTAGGCGACACTATCTCTTAGCCATGGGTGGCATCGTCGGGTGGCGCCCCCCTTTGGCTGCCATCCACTATGCGGTATTAGGCATAGTGGGTGGCCCAGATTCTTTGCGGAGGCTGATTTTCCACATGGAATGCAGCATCTTATGGGCTGTGTTCAGTTGCATATTGTTCAGAGCAATTCCCATACAGAGCTGAATAATGTATGTTAAATATGTACATTTATATTATCTTGAAGAAAATATATATATATATATTTTATTACCTGCCGTTTAAAGTAATTGGTTTTGTTTTCCATATTTTGCTGATTATTGGACAGAAAATAGTTCATCGTGTTCAGTGCATGACTAGTAACATAAACAGCAAAGAATACTCGTGGGGAATTCCCTATGAAGTTAAAATTACGAAGTTGTGTAAGGCCCTCTTTCCCGGAACATGTGTGAGAACTAATGGCATACAAGAGGCCATAGACATGACACGCTGATTGGTTTGCTGAACAGCAACGATAGTATAAAATACAAATATGTTCAAGAAATTTATCTTTTGGGAAATTTTCAAGTTTAATAGTGTTAAAAAAATTTGACATATTCGGTAAATGTATTGGTGTACTATCAAGGACCAAACTACCATTAAATATTCCGATGAACTGGTCCATAAGAAATTTGTTACTTGCCCAGTTAGAATTCAGGACTATGATGTGGTCCTTAAGTACATACATTTCTGATAAACATTTTGCGAAAATCTGGGAAAATGTCCCACAAAGTACGATCACTTTGGCCATTGATATTCTGATTAATTCAATATTCCTGTTACTTGAACAGCCATTCATAGAGTATGCATTAAAATGTGTTTTTATGGTGAAAGCAACACAAATGCCTTTTTTCTTCAGATAATTTATTAGTAGTTCAGTTTCCGTCTCTCCACTGTCATCATCAGAGGCTAAAATTCCAATCCACGACCAACCAAAATACTCAATAACTTTAGACAACATTGAATAAATAGCGCGATCATCTTGAAGTGTTCGGAAAAAAGTTGGATGTAAATTTTTATTACCTAAGAGAGAATTTGTGGCACCGTAGCTGATCTATAAGAGCAAAAGCAATACTTCAAGTAATGTATTTTTTAATATCAAAATCAGACCTTTGGAAAATTGACCTATCCAGCATTTGACAATGTTGACCCATTATGTTCTTAATTTTTATTTTACTTTTTACTATTAAAAAGTTGAAAAGAATTGTTGGAGAAATGATAACAAATGACAAAAATTTGTCTACTAGGTAATAACTACACTATATATAGGATTATATGTCTTTACAGAACTTTTTGCTCAAAAACAATTTGAAGAAAAAGTTTCCATATTTCCCCAAAAATATTTTAGTGATCATTTATCAAGATATAATTATTCAGCAATTAAAAAACTATTTTTTTTATTTTAAACATAAATTGAAAATGTCACACATAAGCAAACAGATATATACTGTACTAACCTATTTTAAAACTTTTTTGTTCAAATAGACTTGTGATGGAATTTCTGCTCCAAGGAAAACAAACTGTCCATAATCACATTGATGATGTTTTTTTTTTATATATTTTATTTTTTATTAATATTTTTTTTTAAATCCCAAGTTACTCACCTGGGAATATGGATATACTGCTAGTAACTGGGCTATTGGTACTGTGGTTATTGAATGGTGATCACCAATAAAGCCAATGACCTTTCCTCGCTCAGTACAGGAATAATTCGGCACTGTACGTCCCGGTCCAGATAATATCTGTAATATGCTTTTTATTGCCTTATTGGCATCATTACACGAGTCATAGACATGATAGCCGCAGGTTATATTAGGTAAAATGAAATAATCATTGTTAAATTGCTCAATGGCAAACCGAAATGTCAGTAAATTTTTGTAATACTGGGGTGAAGGGCTGTGAAAGCAAAATACAGTACAGTTATAAGTTTACATTAGCAAGAAAAATGGCTGCGCTTCTGATTCAACAAATTAAATGTGTCCAAGTGTATATATAAATACTGAGATGCAGCCAAGGACCAAAGTGACCACTATGTAACTACAAGGAACAAAAAAGGTCCGGCGCTCCAAACATGCATTATATAACACTATGTGTCAGCCCATAAATAAAAAGGAGGTTTAGTTCACAATACAGCTATATTGGGTTAAGCTGTGTGTTTGGAGCACCGAACCTTTTTTGTTCCTTACAGATATAAGTTTGCTGAAATGGAAGATTTTAAATAGTTAAAAGATAAAATAAAAGCAAAGAATAGAAGAAAAATAGAAGAATAAAAGTAATCCTGGCACATGTATAAAAGAATAAAATATATGAGAAGCACTATGAACAATAATTAATTTTTATTGTATTAAAAAATATGTAAAAACTCCTACTACTGGAATGTAATTTATGATTCATTTAAGCATAGTGACATCAATGTTATACCACATGGCAAAGCAAATTGAGTACATTACCTTATTATCTACAGAGCCTGATGTTTTTATGCATAAATGAATCATCACTTATATTCCAGTAGTAGGAGTTTTTTTTACATATTTTTTGATACAATAAAAATGAATTGATTGTTCATAGAGCTTCTCTTATCTTTTCTTATTTTATATTGGTTGTAGAATACCGAGGAGCAGCTGAATTTTTAATGAGTGACATAGTTTCCTAGCACCTTTTTGCTGTTTATATTTTGAAATAAGGAGTTTTTCTACATGTATAAAAGAACAGGACTGTTACTGTACCTTAGCAGAATGTTTCCAGTTTTAAAATGTTCTCTTTTGAAATGTTCTTAATCTGATTTCTTAGTCACCTGCAATGGTTCTTTGGAGTTCACAAGATTACTTAGACCATATTGCTTTGACCTATTTAAATAAATTCCAACTACACCTTGGGTTAGTTCTTTAATACATACTCTGTAAGTATCACTTCAAAGCAAAAGTTTTTTACTTCTAGTTCAGCGTTCGATAGCCGTGGTCTCAGTGACATCTTTCAAATTAACATCTTATCAATTAACATCTTATATCCATCTCTAAAGCCCTTTGTGAAAGATCTTAATAGACTTTCCTTTATTCTTCTACAGGATATGCATTAGTGATGCTTGTGAGCACGGACATTTAGTACTGCTTTCTGTCTACAGCTATATCAATAAGAATTTCCTCAGACTTTCTGGGAGCAGAGCATTGTCATCAGTTAATTCTAATTCTAATGGCTAATTCTTTGAAGGACATTCATGACTTTCTCTACTTTGGTCTTAACTACTAGCCTTCTGATTTTAATAAATTATTCCCTTGTCTAATTAATTGTTTATAAATATACCGCATTAGTACTAGATGGTTGCAGAACCTTATTTATTTGATATATTTGTTAAGAGACAATGGGCTGGATCCAGACTTAAGAAAGTGCTTGAAAATTAGTTACTCCTGGGCTAAACCATGTTGATTGCAGGGGAGTCATATTTCATCTGTTTCAAACAGTATTTGGGCCTGATTCAATTAAACGCGAATTATAAAAAAAAACGCGGGTATAAAATACCAAAAAATAACCGCTATTCAATTAGAAATGTCCCACCGCCTCCAACGCGCGTTAAATGGACCATGAGCATATTTGTGATAACTAATTTTTGTGCTCACCTCCCGTTATAAAATATGCGCGTGTATTTCTGTATCTTTACTCATGCAACACAAATGTCAGCACAATCACTTCCCATAAGCAGCCCTGCCGTCATATGTCTGTAATAATCTATTTAGGACCTTCTTCTCTTGAATGTCAAAAATTAGACTGCAGCAACTCAGTAATAACGTATAACTGTAGAAGAGAATAATCTAAAATAACTTTTTCGGATTGTTGTTTTTTTAAACTTCTGCCAGCGTCATTTTTCACTTTTCAATGTTCTCTTCTAATTTTTAGTTATTTTTTTTAACCTACAGCTATTTATTTGAGTTGCAGGCTGCATAGATTTATGTGGAATATCACATTTCTGTTGCCACTGTGCTGGGAGGTGATCAGGAACATAGAGGAGATGTACACTTGAAAGTTTTCATGAATTTCACCCTCACATATCATAATACGCACCTTGATGAGGTGCACAAAAAATTATGTAAAATAACGCACAAATTTTAACGCGTGTAACGCAATTGAATTGCAAAAATTTGCACTTGCAATGCATTTAAATAGGGACAAAAAATACGCGCGATAGACCAAAAAAATACACGAAAAAAAACGGAATTGAATGGGGACCGAAAAATCCGCGTGAAAAAAAATATGCAAAATATGCGAAAAAACGCTGAAAAAATTGACTTCGCGCTTAATTGAATCAGTCCCTTAGAGTTGAGAGGTGATGTTTCCAAGCCCAAGTCTAAATAACAGTGTGATAGTAATGTTGGTCAGTATCTGTGTAATAATATAATAATAATATAATAGTATTAGAGATGAGAGGTGATAAATAACAGTGTGATAGTAACGCTGGTCAGTATCTGTGTAGTATCTGTGTAATAATATAATAGTATTAGAGATGAGAGGTGATAAATAACAGTGTGATAGTAAAGCTGGTCAGTATCTGTGTGCAGTAAGCAATTTAAAGATATATCCCTGCATGCAATTGACTCCCCCTGCAATCAACATGGTTTAACCCAGGAGTAACTAATTTCACTCACTTACTTAAGTCTGGATCCAGCCCAATGAGAAAGCATCACCCTTATTGTCAAATGTAGCAAAACAGTGTTCATTTATCAGTGTATGGTATTAAATGTATTAAATAGTGTAAATACCATATTACTTACTTTAAACACATCCTGTACTTGACAAAATTGTTTATTGGGATTTCTAAAATATACTGATTTACCGTGAACACTCCTCCAATGATGACGTCTCCATCTTGAAAATATTCATAGTCTTCAAATGTTTTTTGTAACTGCAGATGACATCCTGGTGACAGGTCCAGGGTTACAGATCTACATGTCACACACAGGATCATTATAAAGAGTAATAAATATGTGACCTCTGCATAGATCACCATTGTTCTAATACTCAGTACAACGTGCTCCAATATAATAAAGTTTATTGAATGTGACATTCAGAGGAAAAATCTGTCCCATAGCAGAGAGTACCCTAATATAATGCAGATTGCCAAGAATGTGACATTCAAATATGTCACATAACAGGGTGCCCCAATATAATGCTTATCATGAAAAGGTCATTCAGAGGAGAACCATGTTGTGCAGGACCGGGTACCCCAATATAATGCAGATTATCACACTGCTAAAGCCACACAGGAGAGGGACACGAGTGACATCAGTTTATCAGCGTAACAATCCTGCAAGCTCCCGGCATCTTTTATAAAGCTCCTCTGCAGTCAGGCACAGGTGTGGGACTATTCTGTCCTGCTCTCAAAATATCATTCACACACAGAGGAAAAGGATAACTTTGAAACGTCCTTGAATATAATATTGCTGTTTTCCTGTAGTTATTCATGAAGCGCTCTAGATATAAAATAATAATAAAAAAAAATATCTGGAAATTCTGTACAATCAGTTGCAAATAACCTGTAACTTCATTACCTGAAATGTAATTACTTATATAGGGTTACTCTATATGCTGAATATGAGCGTTTTAAATTTAACATTGGTCTAGTGTGTTACGAGCCGCCGCACTCACACGGCGGCTCGCGGTGTGTGATCCCGGCGCGCTCCTAGCACCGGGATCCACACTGTCATTGGTGGCAGCCAGGACGCCTTCTTTGTCTTCGTGGCGATACGGCTCACGTCTTTGCAGCTTAGCGTCTAGACAGCCAGGACGCTTCTCTTATTCTGCGCGGCGGTAACGGCGCTGTTGTCAGCTGCTCCTCTTCTCTCCAATCCTTGCAGGGGGCTGGTCCAGTCTTCCACATTCTGATTGGCCAGTTCCCCTGTAAATAGCCAGCACTTCCAGCCCTCCAGTGCTGGTTATATCGTTCTCCACATGCCCCAGTCTTTCTGCCTGTTATCTCTTGCCTTTGCCCTGGTTCTTGTCTCCTTTCTCCTTTACTCCTGCCTTTTTGCCAGTCTCCCTGTAAATAGCCAGCACTTCCAGCCCTCCAGTGCTGGTTATATCGTTCTCCACGTGCCCCAGTCTTTCTGCCTGTTATCTCTTGCCTTTGCCCTTGCCCTGGTTCTTGTCTCCTTTCTCCTTTACTGCTGCCTCTTTAACCTCTTGCTCTTTGCTCTTGTTATCGCTCTTGTGCTTTGCTTTCTTGAGTGCCCCTTCAGTCCTGCCCTGTACCTCGCCTGTAACCCTGTGTAGCCATTACCCTCTCTTTCTCTCTCTTTCCTTGGTGTGAACTCCTACTGCAAAACCCTTGCCTCTCCTGTGCGCCTGTATCAGTCATCCCTTGGCGTGTCCGCTGTGTGACTGTGTGTGCGAGTTCCCTAGTGAGTCCTGTCTGTCCTGTCTGTCTTAGTGATTTCCCTTTTGTCCCTTGTTTTGTTCTGTGTTCCGCGTTGTTCGTCACGAGTCAGTCCATTCTGACTCAGTCTTTTCCCGCTTTCTGCTCCACCTGTTTCTTAGTGATCCTTTACGTATTTTCTGTCTTCTACGAGTTCGGTTCCGGGGGCCGCGACCTGTTGTTGGGGCGCATCCAATTTCAACCCCACCATCAGGGGCCTGGTGAACACCACCTGATAACAAAGGCTCCGCGCCCTGGTAACCGGTCTCGTTGATTTCCCATTTCTTCTTACACAGTGAGCTCAGAAATATCATTAAATTCAGTCTTTGTGATTGCTATAATCTCCAGCATCCTGTGTGTGACACTGGGCCTGATCCAGACCTACGCACATGATACGCCCTTGTGCGTAGCGTATTTACACCAGCGTACCTACCATGCACTCCCCTTGGTCGTCCGTTTTTATGCCGCCTTAAGCCGACCAAACCCTACCCTAACTTTTCGTAGCATAACCGTGGGCGTCCGTAGGATCCTTGTGTGTTTAAGACGCTTAGCACGCCCATACTGTATGATTTAAATGCCTCACCCCAAAAAGGGAGAATGGTGAGTACAAGAAAAGAGGGAGCAGAGCAGGCCGGAAGGAACCGACCTGTGACGGACGACAATCAACACGGAACGCGGTACGGTGGACAGAACAAGACGGACTAGGGATCGCGCCCCCACAAACATACGACGGGACCCCCGAAGGGGTAACACAGACTAGCACTCCAAGGAAGATTAGGTATGGAGGGTAGGTGGACACAAGAAGGAGAGAGAACCAGGGCAAAATAAAACAGTAGGTAAACAAGGCAAGGACTGAGCAAGGTAAGTGGTCAAACAACAGTCAATTCACTAGGCAGCACTAGGCAAGGCACTAGGCACATAAAAGGTAAAGCAGGTCACAGAACTGACAGGCAGAACTGTGAACATGAGGGATATTTATAGGAGGAGGTAAGTTTTGATTGGCCAGACCAGAAACCAACCTCCCTAGTGATGATGCATCTCCCTGGCGACAGGGGACGCATAAATGCCGGGCAAACATGTGGGATGCGCGCTGGGAACGGAAGCAGCGCCCACGTGTGGTAACCAGGACGCCGTTGCTAAGGAGGCCGTCGGGCAGGGGAATCCCCGGAAATATCAGCGCATCAGAAGGAGGAAGCCGCGGCTGAGGTGAGAACAGCCGCGGCCATTGTAACACTGGCACGCTCCTTCGTGCGTTGTTACAAAGCCAATACGCTCAAGGCCCATACGCTCTGAATTTTGTTGTGTAACATCTGCCGTGCGTATGCACAGTAAGTACAAATGGGTGCTTTTATGCTTACGAAAAGCGTAAAAACAAGGGCGGGCATAGGTCTGGATCTGGCCCATTATTACTAATTCTCTAATCTATGTAAATATCAGTCACTACAGTCATATTCACACAGATGGAACTATATTGGCAGGCTGTGGTGCTCAGAGCCGGAAGACAGAGACAGCGGCTATGCTTAACACCCGAGCACCGACCCTGCCAAAGAGTTTTAATAAATGAGGTATAGCAATGACCATATCAATCTGTCATGACTCAAGGCAAAGCTTGTGGTTTAACACTTCAAAAAGAAGACACATGAAATGTAACAACAATATCTGTTCCAAAAATATTTCTGTATATGTCGGGTGTTTAATTGCGCACGAGAGAGAGGAGTAAATTCCCCTCTGTCATGCGTAAAAAGTGTGACTTAAGCTGCCATAAGTCAACTTAAATCACACTTGTAGATCAGCGAGCCGTCCACCCGTAAGTTGGATATCCATCCCACTCTGTAAAATGTAAATGTTTCCCTCCACTAACTGGCAGAGGGGAAGCACAGCCCCTTTTACCATAAACTCTATTGTATGTAACTTAGGGCCTGAACCTGAACTACGCCGATGCTCTCTGCGTACTAACGCACAGCGTATCGGCATGCACTCCCCTCGACACTCCCCCCTGTGGCCGGCGTAATTACACTGTTACGCAAGCTGAAGCCTACCCTAACTTTAGCCAGTGTAACAGTGTGTGATTACGCCGGCCACAGGAGCGTAAGTGTCCAAACCCACCCTCCTGCCCTCGTTAGTTTACTTCCTCCTGCCTTCCTTGCCCAACAGTTAGGGATGCCCAATCCTGAGGAACGAGTTTTCCCTAACTACACCAGGCAACATCTACCCGGCGTATGCGCAGATCGGCAGAAATGCCGATCTTATGCATCCGCCCGCCCTATTTACGGCGGGCGGCATAGTTCAGGGTCAGCCCCTTAGTTCCGTACAATGGAATTTACATTAGCAAATCTAACGTAATGACGTATGCACCCTCCCATCCATAGAGCCCACTATGCACTTTGCGCGTGGAAGCTGGCTCACGGTATTAACTGTGGATTAGGTCTATAATCTGGAAAGATAGTTATATCCTTGTTACAGCAGATATAGGTTTGCTTAGACCAGGGATTCCCAACCTGTGGTACATGTACCACTAGTGGTATGCAAGGGCTTTCCAGGTAGTACGTGAGCACCCTGGAAGTTGTTGCCAACTATTATAGCGTTGTTTAATGGTCTACTAGCGCTGGCAGTTATCTGGCTGCCTGTACATGTATGTGTCTTAGCACTTAGTAAAGTAAGTAAACCAAGAAGCCCTTGTCTGTATTTCCCTTAATTTGCAGTGTATGGTCTGCATGGTCTGCATGAAGACTCTTTCCAATGAAAGAGTAAAACCCAGCCTACTCAAATGTTATCTTGAAATGAAGAACACAGACAAGAAGGACTGAGATCAGACCTACTTCGAGCGACTTAGCGAGAACGTGAAGCGGCCAGACTGACCAGACATACCAGAAGCTATGAAGTAGCTCTCCTGGTGGCCAAAAACATGAAGGCGAATACCATTGCAGAGTCTCTCATCATGCCAGATCTTGGTCAAGCATGTGATTGGAGAGGAGGCGGTGGCAAAGTTGGAGAGTGTGTCCCTCTCGAACAGCACTGTACAGCGCCATATCAAGGAAATGTCAAGCAACATTGCTGACCAAGTGATTGCGGGAGTGAGAGTCTAAATGTTTGGGCTTGCCATTCAACTCGATGAATCAACAGACATCGCCAACTGCTGTCAACTACTTGCCTACATCCGCTTCACACAGAATAATACTATGAAGACTGAGCTACTCCTGAGCCAAGAGCTGTCCAGTACAACAAAAGGAAAGGATATTTTTAACATTTTGAACAATTTCTTCAAGCAGAATGAACTGGATTGGGGAAAGTTGGTTGGATGCAAGACAGATGGGGCTCCATTTATGCTCAGTCAAAAGTCAGGGTTTCAGGACCATGTGAAAGCTGTGTCACCAAACACCACCCCTGTCCATTGTTTCATACACAGATTTGCCCATTGCGCTAAGGTGCTCCCTCCAAAGTTGTTATCATGCTTGAACAGAGTTATCAAAATTGCAAAAGCATCTGCCCTGAATACTTGGCTGTTCAAGCTGCTCTGTGAAGAGACAGGACCACTTAAACCTGTCATTCCAAGAGCCCAACTGCACTATCTCAGACTTCATCTCGAAGCTGGGAGCATTTATCCAGAAGTTGGACCTCTGGATCAAGAACGTGGAGAACAAACGCTACAGAATTTTTCGAACTCCTGACTACCCTTGAGCGTGAGCCCAATGAGGGCCTCCGCGTACCCCACACTAGCCCGTCACGCTGTTCCCCAGCTACTGATTTTCCCTCTACGTGGAAGTGCGAGCAGGGGTTCTCAACCATGATGACCATCAAGTCAAAGAGCCGGAACCGACTTGTTGTGCCCGGGCATGATTTCCGATGTGCTGTGAGTAAAGTTATGCCCCGCATCGACCAGCTGGTGGAGAAGAATCAGATGCAGCCCTCGCATTAAATTGTGTACTTTGTTTTTACTTTATTATATTTTTTATTTTATGATGAACGAATATGAACCTAATTTCTGATAAGTCTATGATTTTTTATTTTATTTTAATTTTTTTAATTGTATTCATGTTATTTCTATTGAACTATTTTTATGGGCAAATAAACAACCATTAAATCAGTGGTTTTGTGTGTTCTACTTGTGAATGACTTGATATTTGTTAATATAAGTTATAATTTCATAAGTTCTTATCAGTTCATTTGTGTGTTCTACTTGTGAATGAATTGATATCTTATGAATTGAGTTTTTCTGGAACCAGGTGGTACGAGGTGACTGTATAGGACTTCCAAGTGGTACTCAATCAGAAAAAGGTTAGGAACCACTGGTTTAGACATCCTAAAGGGTTAATAGCGGTATCCAAAAACTTACACTCCTGATTACATTAAAGAATTTTTATTGGAATTATATTATTATATTATTTATATTAGAAAATATTTATTTTTAGTTTGATGGTCAATTTTTTAGCCAATAAAGAATGACTTAAATTGCAATGACTGTCATTTTAAATTACTTTATTATATTTATTTAATTAGTAATATAAGTGTTGACACCTTGAACTTAACAATTTAAATAGAGGAAGGAAAGTAGTACAATTTTTTTTAATGATTATTCAAATCTACATACATAGACTCTTACTTAAAATCCCTATGAATAGTAACCACTATAGTCTATGGTCACAGTATAATATTTTCCATATATTACTTAATTATTTTATTGAGAATAACCCAGATGTGTTTATCAGAGAGTCCCAAATTTAAGAAACTTACTAATAAAAATGCTATGTGCCATGCTTTATTTTTCATCAATAATTTTATAGAAATAGAGGTATACAGCAAAGAAGAGGAAGGACAAAATCAAAATGGGAATACAATGGGGGGGGGAATTACTAGTACACTGTTCTAAAATACAGACAGAAGAATATGTTAGTTAGATAAAGGGGATAAATACATCCAACATACCTAACACCATAGAAGTTAAATCGCAGGATGCTAATTTAGACTGAATGGTACAGGCTCTGTATCCAATGAAGACAGGACTAATGATGAACCTTCACAAGCAGTAAAAACTTCTGCCAAGGGAACCATTTGATATTCGGGGAGGAGGTAGATGTCCTCAGTTTCCATAAGAAAGTAATAATGAATTTAAGAAATAATTTTATTTAGAGTAGGGAGACACTTATCCGATTTGGGGCGATTGTGGGTGATTGTGGCTTGGGTCGCAATGAGTATATGTTCTAAAATATATGTGGAGTGGGATGGAATCATAGAAAGAAAAAGACATAGCAAAGCTACTTCTGAAGAATAACATTAGACTAACTTGAGAACTATTTTAGCTAAATTAAAATTCAAATAAAAGGACATTCATAAATATATATAAAATGGCACCCACAAATTTGTAATTACGCCAGCAAACTTTAGATTGGCTGGGCCAAATTTTGTGTAATTTAGATGGAATAAAGTAGATTCTATTCAACAGTTTAATAGGCATTTTAGTAAGGTTCAGACATTTACAGTTTTTTAAGACATGCCAAAAAACTTCAACCACTAGTCCAAGGTAAAACTAACCTTTAAATCAGCCTCCCAATCTAGCTGAACTTTAGATTTCTAATGTTCCTGAGGCTGTATGATTAGTTGATACCAGAAAGATATTCCCTTCCATTCTGTCCTAGATAGCAGTCTAGACTGCAGAGGCTCCTGGCATGTCTTCAAATCATCAGAAGATCTCACCATTGAGAGTGCCCAGTGATGCATCTGCTTATACTTATAAAGATCAGTAGTGGAGAGATTTTACTTATCTTGAATAGTGGCAAAAGATGGCAGCATTTTATCAGATAGTATAACAGAGATAACTTGAATTCTTGGAGTCTCCAACCAGTTGTACCCCAACCAGAAATCAACCTAGATATTGCTATAATGGAAAAATTAGTGGGGCCAACTAGGTTTTTCCGTATAGAGACTGTAACATCCCACTCCCTCAGAGAATCATGTGTAGAATAACATGTACTTAGGTGTACTTAGATCAATAGGGGCTCAAAACAAATCAGCCAAAGAATATGCAGTACATGCAATTCAATGAAAGAACACAATCTATTCATTGAGATACTACACATGACTCTTTGTTTTTTAAGAGACGTAGAAGGCCTACACCATCCATGTTTTTTGGGAGAATCATCTTAGATTGGGCCATTCTAGACAGATGGAGTTTCCATACATAGGTGGACATGAGTGTATCGAATTTGGAGAGATTGGACTGAGGACAAAGGTAAGGGAATTAAAATCATGAAAGAGAAGAGAGACCAAATGTCAACAAAAAGTCAAATAAAACCCATTGGTGTATCCATCAGGACCCCGGGGCTTTGGCCTTTGGTTGATTTTTAATCACAAACTCTAATGTTTATAGAAAATGGAAAGAAGATTAGTCTATGTTTATGTGGAGGGTAAAAGCCCCTAAAATTAAGGGGAATAAATGCCATAATAGCTACCTTTTACAGATAAACAATAAAACCAAATAGAAAACATCATAAAACTTATGAATAATATAACTGCTTGTAGAACAACTAACATGTCCCAGGGTAGGGGAATCAGGAGGAACAAAGGGACCAGCAGGGGAAGAACTACCATTGGTGCAATAGGTGCAATGGCACCGGTGTCCATGCTGATACAAGGGCCCACAGCCATAATGACTGCACCACTGAAGCTCCCCATCTGATTACCTGGGATATCATCAGGGCCAAAGCTTATTTTTGCACCTGGGCCCACAACTTGAAAGAAAGCCATAAAGGGGAAACTACTGAAAAGGCCTAAATCCTAGGACCAAATAGTAAATCCTATATTGGGGGAGTGGCAAGCCAAGCAGTACCCACCCAGTGACCTATAAGGAAGTAATTCATGGTAAAAGATAGAAACAGCAAAACATAATAAACAAGAATAAATGACTTAGGTAACATTAACAAAGATATCAATACATTAGAGTAAATCCCCAACAAACATCATAAAGAAATTGAATATTATAACCTGACCAACAGGTCAAAAAATATGACAGGTCAATAATGTAAAGAAATAAAAAAAGGAGATGAAGCAAACTCTGGCAGAGGAAAGGGTTTATGCTGCCCTGCTGTCTGGGTGGGAGTAAAAAACTTTACTAAG
>WWET01004772.1:1253-19135 GCA_011038615.1 Limnodynastes dumerilii | reverse complement strand
AGCGACGGCGGCCGTAGCTCTGGATCAGGCCCAAAGACACAAACAGGGTGGTTTACTGAGACTTTGTAGGTCTGTAACTAAGGAGCTGCTGTGAATAAACCATCACCTCCGCCCCAAAAGTGAAACAATACAGAGGAAATTGTACTCCATACACCAGCACACCACTGATAAAATGAGGATCAATCATGGTGGATGCAATATAAAGACCACATGAGCTCTCCAAAGGTTATGTCTACTTTAATATTCATTCATGGGGATGAAAATAAATGAATCAAGAATTACATTACTTTTTTAAATATAATTTGCAATAAAATCCAGATATGATAAAAAGGCCCCAGTTGTGTGGGAGCAAACTTTAAGGCTAAACTTGTACTGGAAGCTAACTAACTTACTGCATGATATTTACACTGATTCCTTTTCATCACCTTGAATGAAGATTGAAGCAGACATAAGCTGGATTTCAGGAGCTTTGTGTTCCCATGCAGCCTGAAAAGCTACTTCAGCAACAATCTGCTGTGTTTTTATGACATTCTCTATAATAGATCCTCATTTTATCAGAGGTGGTCCAGTGTATCGAGTATAATCTATATGTAATCTATATGTAATATAGGGAGGTTGTACTCGATACACTGGACCATTTATAGAATTAATTTACTGTGATTATATAGAATATATAATCTATATATTCTATATAATCACAGTAAATGAATTCTATAAAATCCACACATGTATTTTAGCCCAGAAAGAACTTCATCCCCAGCAGATGTCATTGGATGTAGTTTATCCTCACCATAATAATTGAAGTAAAATATCAATATAGAGAAACCAGGTGTCGTATAATGGTGAAGTTTACAGTCTTTTGTGGAAGAAGTGGAAAGGCTACCTGTAATTTTTAGTCTCGGTAGAGACCCCGCTAGTCAGGATGTGGTCTATAATTTATAGTGGACTATCAATGTCCCTATTTTATTTTTTAACAAACATGGCAGCCAGCAATTAATAACAAATCAATTACATTCATACATACATGCTGGAGCTCTACTAGTAATGTTCCATGCAGTTACCATAAAAGAAGGATGCTTTCACCAATATTTCTAATTCAGCGCTTTGTGGGGCTGTCCCACTCACCATGCATACAAGATGAGTATGGGGGGGGGCATATATATTAAAATTGTACAGTAATGGCTTGTCTAAACCATTACATGTGATCTAGTATTCCCCAAGCACAGAAATGTGTCTGCATCTAAGAGGGGTTTTGGTTCAGTGTGGACAATATTTTGGTGATAGTACAGGTTACAGCAAATGATATACCGGTACATACTTGATACTGTAGACCAGCTGATAGTAGAGAAAGTGAAAGGTAGAGTACAGCCGCAGACCTAGTCGTAACAGGGCTTCCCCGCCCCCAACGCCTAATTTACATGGCTATCCCTGCCTGTATGGATCGTAACTGAAGAGTCCCCTGTTGGATCTGGCCCCAGGTTTTTCAACTTTAAAAAACAGAACTTTTTTCCCCTGGTCAGAATGTTAAATATCAAAATCTGTACATCAAACTCCAAGATACATAAAATAATAGAAGTAATACAAAAGGAATCTGGAAAAATGAAAGAGAAAAACTGGAAATAGATACACTAGAAGGAAGCCAAGAATCACCAAAGCCATCAGCCCGAGAATTCATCAGTAACCAATTCCAAGGTGGACGTTTCAAAGGCACCAGGAGGTCAGAAGCCAAACATAATGAAAGGCAAATGGACTTCTGATAAACCCCCAGAGAAATGATTGAGATGTATTTCTTCAATATATCTCAGGGAATAAGGAATTTAGGTTGTGGATAAAATAAAGTAAATATATAATAAAAAGCTAATTAAACTACAAAGCAATCATCTTTCCTGCTTATTATTACCATATGTCCAATCTATTTTCTTAATTTCACTATTTCTTTGTTCACTTTAAAATTTTTAAAAAAATTCTATTTGTGTCTAAATTGAGTAATTTGACTTTTTTATTAATATCAATTTGCAGATAGTGAAAATTGCATTATATGTCGGGATGAAGAATGGCCGAATGAAAAGAGGGATTTGTGCATTCCCAAAATGGAAGACTTTCTGTCCTTCAGGAATGATGAGATCTCTGCAGTGTTTATCTCTCTCTCGGGTTTCTTCTGGGTTATAACTCTTCTAATATTGGGAGTCTTTATATCACATCGGGAGACATCTATTGTAAAAGCTAATAACAAGAACCTCAGCTTTCTCCTCCTGGTCTCCATCATGCTGAGCTTTCTCTGTGTCTTCTTCTTCCTCGGACGTCCTGTGGATGTCACCTGCATGCTGCGTCAAATCTCTTTTGGAATCCTCTTCTCCATAGCTGTCTCCACAGTGTTGGCCAAGACCATCATGGTTTGCATCGCATTCACAGTCACCAAACCCGGCAGTGTGTGGAGGAGATGGATGGGAGTGACATTACCCAACTGTGTAGTCTTTATCTGCTCCTCTGTCCAAGTCATAATCTCTATTATTTGGTTGTCCATCTCTCCCCCCTTCCAGGAGCTGGACACACAGTCTTATCAGGGGAAGATCATCGTTCAGTGTAATGAAGGCTCAGTGATTGGCTTCTATGTGGCCAAGACCATCATGGTTTGCATCGCATTCACAGTCACCAAGCCTGGCAGTGTGTGGAGGAGATGGGTGGGCGTGACATTACCCAACTGTGTAGTCTTTATCTGCTCCTCTGTCCAAGTCATAATCTCTATTATTTGGTTGTCCATCTCTCCCCCCTTCCAGGAGCTGGACACACAGTCTTATCAGGGGAAGATCATTGTTCAGTGTAATGAAGGTTCAGTGATTGGCTTCTACGCAGTCCTGGGTTATATGGGGATTCTGGCCGCTGTGAGTTTTGTTCTGGCTTTTATAGCTCGGACATTACCGGACAGTTTTAATGAGGCCAAGTTCATCACCTTCAGCATGCTGGTGTTCTGCACCGTCTGGATTGCCATGATCCCGGCTTATCTGAGCACCAAAGGGAAAGACATGGTTGCTGTGGAGATCTTTTCTATACTGACCTCCAATGCTGGACTGTTATGCTGTATATTTCTTCCTAAATGTTACATTATTCTATGTAGACCTGAACTGAATACAAAACTGCAGTTGATCGACAGAAAAACCTGATGTGCTCTAATAAATCCTCCTACACACAATCTAAATAACAGTATAAAAGTAGCAGATAAGAAAAGTATTCTATGCAAAGAATAGGTAGCCCCCCGCTCCAATTGTTCATCCTATTCTCGCTTCCATAGATTGAAGGTTCTTTACTGTATCAAAGTGTCACAAAAAAGCAACACAAGCACATATTCTAAGGAAAAAGAGCTCAACCAGAGATGAGCCGGGACTTCTACCCTTCAATGATCTACTGTAAAAAATTTTAGTATATAAAAATAACACCCAAAATAATTACACCTAATTATTGAAGGTTCACTTGTCCTCTTCTAATATACAGCAAGGATTCTGTCCCATACAGTTGGGGAATAAATGTAATTTGCATGAAATCTCTTGCTAATTAAGAGCTTCATTTAAAGTTGAAGTTTGAGTCATAAACCTCCTACTACAATCTGTACAATTTCTAACCTCACTCACACAATGTTAGGAAACTATTTTCTATTATTTTTCTTACATTAAGTTAACATTATTTATGATTGGATTTTGCTTCATAAAATAATGCTTTAAAATATGCTTTTTTGCTCCCTGTATATTGTTACATCAATGTTGAGCTGCATTTGGAATAAACACTTTTAAGATGTATTTTCTCCCTTGCTTATTACTAAATCATATGCCCAATGCATGCCACAATTATTTCAGATCATTTTAGACCTATAATCTGTGCTTTATCTAAGAAGATAAATGGAGGATACTATGAACAGGTAGAACAAAGAGACTAAGGTCCAGCACATATTGAAATGTCACACATGACATGCGAAAGTGCGCCATCCACTGGTCATCCTCAAAAGCTTCCACGGTTGCACATAAAGCTTGTCCGTGATGACTGTCTGTGAGTGTGCTCAATCGCAGAATGGAGGTAAGGCTGGACCTGATATAAGCACTTCTCCTGCGCAAATATTGGCGTCAAGTTGTTTTCCTCTCTGCCATGCATTGCGCCCTACTCATAATAAAATGACAATCTATAGTGTCACACAGTGTCAGCAGCTTGCATGAGGTTCTGATTTGCTGTATTAAACAGCAAAAAAAACCACAAAAACATGAGGTCTGGGCTATACACAAATAAGTCGTCAGCCATTATGAAAAGCAATACAGTGAAAATGGCCACCCACTACTGACATCATCATTGTGAGCAGAAAGTTAGGTCTCCTTTAAATGACTTCATTTTTGTCAGCCAATCAAAGCTCCACTTTGGATGATTGACTGTTGATTGCCGGAGCAGACATGGGAAAAATAACTAGTACAGTGTGAAAAGGTTTTAATAGGGTTTTTTTATTTTATGCGGCAAATCATCAGACAATAACCCGGGATGAAAAGCCAGATCTGATAGCGGTATGATTAACAGGGTAATAGCAGGTGAAGAGTTGAAGATAGTTCTAAATGATATCAACCAGCGCTTCTGGAAGAGAGGAAACTTCAGTTGTTATCTGTGATTTCAACGGTAAAAATGAATACATTTGGAGGTGCTTCAATCTTACATATAATAATATACCAATAAATATGTCATAATAAATAGACAAAAACCAATGCCTACAGAAATTGTTGAAATAAGGAAGTATTTGTGTGATGAATGCCCATCAATGGAGTGAATAGACCTTGTGAAGAGGGTAATGGTGTTCTCTGCCGTTGCCAGACGTTCAACATTACAAATCAAAAATGATTGCCGTGTCACCCCAGATATCAGAGCACATTACGTCTATTCCCTGGCCAGACTGGCATCGCCTCTAGTTACAACTCAGAACAAGGCTGTCAGGACACCATAATGTCATAAGTGCCAAGCGCTGGCCACCCCTGTCCATTTTAAATGGATACAGTTTAATGTTGAAAAATAATTAGAATTTCATTAAAGGTAAATAAATTGGAGATGGATGCAAGTGTTCTTGGAACAAAAGAGAGGTCTGGCGCTCCAAACAAAGATTATATAACACTATGGGCCAGATTTACTAAGCTGTGGGTTTGGAAAAGTGGAGATGGGACTTCCGGTGGGCGGGCCACTCATGGTGGACGCCGTTTTAGCGAGCTCCCCCAAGTCACCTCATAAAAGTGCTTTTATTGCACCTTTAAATCAGATATCTGCACCCAAGAGCGTGGCTTTTACCCTGGGGATAAGGCAGGCAAGAGAGGTCCATCTTATCCGGCTCCCTGCCCGTTACCTTCCACCGGGAGGTCCAGGCCCTCGCATACAAGGGCGCAATACCTGTTCCTGTGTCCGGGCTCTGGAGCAGACGCGGCTCGTGGCTCAGCGGCGCTCATGAACAGCACATAGTTCGGTTGGCTGGAGGAGTCGGAGCTTGGCAGTACCCGCAGGCAACGGAGAAGTGACACACGTGCAGATTCCTGGCCTGCCTTTTGATGATATCGGCTGGCGCCGGCAGGGATCTCTATTTGCGGGTCGGCCTGCGGCTTGAATATTGGCACCCGCCGACGCTCCTGAGGAGGTGAGCTCTGCTGGGGTGTCAAGCCCTGTTATAACACGGGGGAGACACTGAGGACCGCGTGGTGTACAGAAGGAGTGAGAGGTGGCCATCTTGCGTCCCACTATAGCCCATGTTCCTGCTTTCCTGACAATCTCATTGCCCCACAGTCCTGACACTTCATGGACTTGCTGCTGTGAAGGACTGCAAACCTTTCTAGCAGTGTATCTGGGGGGTCTGGGTTTGTGGAGACAAACATCTACCTCTGGAAGACGTGACTGGCAGCCATCTTGGGTCCACACGCAGGCAGCCTTGGCTCGGCATACCAGGAGACTACCAATAACTAGAGGGGAGACCATCTCCTACAAGCATCACCTAGGCTGCAACTTCGTGGCAAGGATTAATAACTCACAACCTTCAGACATCAGGAGTGAACGCAGGCTGTATTGCACTTATTAATTTGGCTCACAAGACTTTATCTTTCCCCTTGAGTGCCTTAGAGGAGGCAGGACACAAAGCGTCAGCGCTCATCCTGGTTCTTTTTATCTGCACAGCACAGATCTTAGGACCACATCTGCACGCTCTCATCTGTTGCTCGGCTGGAGAGATCATCACCCCCTTTCCTTTGGCGTCTAGGACTGCACAAATTCTGATGATTGCCGCCTTCCCAAAGATCCATATTGTGCTGTGACCGAGGACCGTCGAGCGGTGATATTTTAAGAAGACTTTACTCTTTTTTCCTGCTTTTAGTACCGATTTACAGTGCATAGGTCTCAGATAACTAATATTTTCAGAATTAGAGTCTGATTCTTGTATTTACCTTGCTAGTAAGATATATGCTTATATTGTTATAGGTAATTTCGGTGCTGTAGTCTTGACAGTAAATATGTAGGTAATTAGCTCTTAAACTAGGTGACCTACTAAATCTGCATTTAAGGGTCACATGCTTTTATCTGCCTTACATTTCTGATATACTATATCCTGATTATACACACCTTTTCGGCTGATACCTTGTTAGGCAGTTTCCGATATACTCAAAAGGTATGAAACGGTATTTGGGAACCACAGAAGAACCTAAAATGGGTAAAACGCGTAACACTCACAATGCTACTAACCCTAACAAAACAAATCCACCTTCTCCACAGTCGCAAAATAACTCCGCCGGCTCCCAAAGTCCTCCAGTAGCCGCTACTCCCCCTCCCTCCCTAGCTGAGACAGCAAAGGAACTGTCTAGTCATCTCTTCCCCCTTATGGAGCAAAATCTGCTACCAGCTCTAGACACTAGATTCGAGGCGTTGCAATCCACTATAACCACTGCAATTGCCAAACTGGAATCAAACACAAAAAGAATTGTGACTCTCGAACAGCGAGTCAGCGATATAGACGATACCCAAATTACTCTGCAAAATGCGGCACTTACCCAAAATAAACGGCTTCAGGAGTTGGAGGACAAAATTGACGACTTGGAGAACCGGAATCGGAGGAATAACCTCCGATTCTTGGGAATCCCGGAATCTGTAAAGAACTCCGATTTACTCACATTCTTACAGGTCAACCTGGTTGCTGCGCTGGGATTGACATCAACCACTTTTCCAAACCCGCAGCTTAGTAAATCTGGCCCTATGTGTCAGCACATAAATAAAGGAGGTTTATGTCACAATATAGCTATATTGGGTTATCTCACCTGCCCAGCGTCAGGGCACCTCCTGTAGGTGAGTCCCTGTCCATCTGCTATATGTGTACTCAGGAGGTCTGTATTAAGACACTCCTGCCATACAGGGAAGGTTGTAGTAAAAGCACTAACACATTTAAAGAGAATGTATTATAATGGATGTACAGTATACAGTATAAACAAAGCTGTCCAGACCACACAGGAACAGCAAAGGTTCTTATATCCCAATTATGTCTTCTTAAATATTTATTCAAGGTAATGAAAATGAATCAATATAAATGTCACCAGTAATATATATAAGAATTGAGTGTAGACCTGAATTGGGCTTACAAAATCTGATTTTGGGTTGCTCATTATATAAGCAAAAACGAAAAAATGTGAGTCCAATGTTATAAAACCCGTGGTCTTTTTAAAAACTATTTATGAATTTCAGCAATTTATTCCCCAAAATGGTGGCTCTCGAAATTCCAGCACCTCCGACTGGACCGCAGGACACATACGCGTATGCATTAGAGGTAATTAGGCTAATGGACATATATCACAGGGATTGTATTATTTATCATTAACATGATTTTAAAAATTGCAAAAGACTTCGAGAACAACGTTTCCGTGCGTATTTACGCCTTGCGGAGATGTAAAAAGGTGATTTGGTATGTACTGAGCATGCGCACGACAGATGATACGCTACGTAACGTAGCGTAACTCTGAGCATAAGGGCCTTTCACGTAGCAGTAGTGTAAATTCGCTGAAGGGGGCGTGCTAATTTTACGTTAGCCGAAAGTATGCTTAAATTCCGCAATGTAGGCGGGGTTTGCATTTAATTCGTACAGTATGGGCGTGCTTAGCGGCGTAAATACGCGCTGCCTATATGTACGTGTGCGGACATGAGCAGTTATGCTGCCAAAAGTTAAGGTAGGGTTTAGGAAGCGTAAAGCGGCCAAAGTAAGTACATGCAGGGGGATTGTATAGAAGGTACGTATTGTATTTCGGATCAAGAGACTGAAGAGCCGGTGCTTGGTTGAGATACTGGGTTTTGCTATTGTTTCATTTATTAGTACAATACTCTGGCTCACACCCAGATTACTGGAAATAGGGGGATTTTAGGTATTTCTCTGCCACTATCCAGATTATGGAGCTGACCCTAGGGAGCGCAGATCACAGTGTATAAACCCATTCTATGCAATAAACTAAACTAAACTAAACTATCTACACCTGACTGTACTTAATTTGTGCAACTCTAAAAAAATAGAAATATTATTTCAATCATGTATTTTATTGTCAGCTTCGTCCTCTGTGTGTTTTATATTTTGAGAGCAGGACAGAATAGTCTCACACCTGTTGCTGACTTCGGGAGATCCTCTATAAAAGGTGCAGAGTATACAGCTTCATTACACTGACAGACTGATGCCGTGATTCGTGTCCTGTTTTTCTCCTTTGAATGTCACTTTCATGGTGCGATAGTCTGCCTTATATTAGAGGACACTCTGCTGTCTTTTGCAACAATGGCTACAGCGGCACCTACATATTTATTGCTGTATATAATGATCCTGTGTGTGACATTTTGTAGATCTGTCACCCAGAATCGGTCACCAGGATGTCACCTGAAATTAAAAAATTCATTTGAAGACTATGAATATTATCTAGATGGAGACATCATCATCGGAGGAGTGTTCACGGTAAATCAGTATATGGCAGAAATTCCACAGAACAACATTGTCAGAAAAATGATGTGTTTAGAGTAAGTAACAAAGACCCATTGTCATTAATGGAAGAGTATATATAGAGTATAGAGCATATAGAGTATTGGAAAATGAGGGAATTATCTGCAACTAAGCCATCATGCTTCTTTTCATTATACATACATATACATATGTCCCTTACTCCCAATATAACACTCTGATAGCCAATGGCATGGTATGGTGACCACACACTGGCCAACAAGATCTTTGGATTGTTTGGAAAAACGTAACAATCCGATTATTGGGTCTGTGAATATTAGGGCCATTTTGTCATTATTCCATCCATTTGGCCATTAATAGTTTATGGTATGAGGCCAGTTGTAGTCCATGGTCTCTGGCCACTCTCTGTTGGGGTCCTATGTTATGGGGTTTTTACATAATCTCATAACTCTGTATCGAGAGGCAGGAATGAGATACAGGTTGGAAGCATGGATCTGTAAAGAGCTAGTGTGTAGCCGCCTGTGCAAGTTACTGATATCTTTTTTGTGGATGTGGTTTGCTGGTTAGAAAATCTGATCTTCGGTTGTCAGATGTCAACTTCTTCAATTTTTGGCCGTCTGTACTGAAAAGAGACAGCCCCTGAGATGGCGCCATTTTTGAATTGCGGAACGCCAAAAGGTAAGTTTTATTAACCCCAACCCTAACCTTCCATTTCTTGCAACCTAAACCTAATCCTCTTCTAACCATAATCTTAACCCTTCTATCTCCACAGCCTAACCCTACCCTTCCCCTAATCCATCCCTAATCTATACCCTCTGACCTCAACAGTCAAGCCCTAACCCTCCCCTAACCATAATCATCATCGTCCCACAGCCTAGCCCTAACCCTTTCCTCTTTGGAGGCTAGCCCTAACCCCTTACAGTCCGGCTACCTACCTGTTCGACTGCATCATTAACGAAAACTGACCCTTTACGCCGGTAACTGCATCCACTTTTTTTTATTTTTTTTATTGTTTTCTTTAAATTATAAATATGTACATTTTTTAAAGCTAAAAAAACCCATAAAAATACATATTAAAATACCAGCATGCACTGCTATTCAATCACAAAAAAATCTTAAACATAAAAAATAGTCATTGTAATATACTGTAGCGTAAGCAGTAAGTTTTAAAACTCATCTTATTCTTTAATTATACTGATTAAGGTTTATTAGCTGTGTGTTAGAAACCATTACAAATGTGTGTATATGAGGACAATTAATATGTAATATGTATTATCTGGTTATCATCTTGGACCACTCTTTAATCGGAACCCTGACCAGAGCTGTTATTTCATATACTTGTCTATTACTTAAAGTTTTCCATTTCTAGAACATATGATAAAATGCACAATATTTTCTTTTCATAGACCTTTGCCACAAAATTACAAAAATTTTCTGACATTTCAATTTGCAGTTGAAGAACTTAACAATAGTTCTTTCATTAAACCTAATATATCCATTGGCTATCATGTCTATGACTCATGTAATGATGCCAACAAGGCAATAAAAAGCGTATTACAGATATTATCTGGACCAGGACGTACAGTGCCAAATTATTCCTGTACTGAGCGGGGAAAGGTCATTGGGTTTATTGGAGATCACCAATCAATAACCACAGTACCAATAGCCCAATTACTAGCAGTATATCCATATTATCAGGTGAGTATAATAGATACTTTATAAATAATGGACATATTTTTATATATCCATATTCACAGGTGAGTATTATGGGTATTTTATAATATTATGGGTTTATTTTTATTCGAATGCTGATTACGGACTTTCAATGAAATTATTTTTGATACATCAGTCTTCTTAAGGACTCTATATAATAATCAATGAAGACGGTGTTGATATAATATTAAAAGACTCAAGATATTTCCTATCAGGAAAGCAATAGTTGCATCAATTATTTAACTATAGTAGAGAAGGGATTTATATAAGATAGTATTATAAATTATTTATTAGCAGGTTTTTATACAGCACTATCAGATTACATAGCACTTTACAGAGAATATTTCACATTCACATCAATCCCTTCCCCATTGGAGCTACATTCTAAGGTCCCTAACATATTCGGGTTAATTTATTCAGCAGTCAGTTAACCTACCAGCATGTTTTGGGAGTGTGGGAGGACAGACACGGGGTGAACATACAAACTCCACACAGATAAGACCTAATTTGGTAATCGGACTCATGACCTCAGCGCTGTGAGACACAAGTGCTACTTACTGAGTCACCGTAGTGCTACTTACTGAGTCACCGTGCTGACCTTATAGAAAGACAATATAGATATACTCCAGTAACTATTATGTTTATTTCTCCATAGATTGTACCCTTCACAGTATTGCTTGTTATCATCTTAAAGTTTTCTAATGGATTATCAAACCCTAAAATATTTTCTACATTTTTATACATAAAAAGACCAAGAGATGACATTAAATTTATTTATAAATATAATACTCTATGTAAATAACATATTGATAAAATAATGATAATCTCCCAGTTAGTGATATTCAAATCGAACATGAATGCTTAGAAATGTAAATGCTGACTAGTCACTTATTGAAGAAGAGACAAAACAATGGTTTGGAATTTAGAAAAACATTATTGTCCAAAAACGTCATTATAATAATGTTTCAAAAAAAAGTTATAAAAGTGTCAAGTAAAATAATTAAAAATGTTCATTATTAGTCATGATTATTTAATCAAAAACCTTTTTTTTTATAAAAAAAAAAAATTTGTTGCCAGTGTTATTAGAATTATTGTGTTAAAACAATAAATTAAATATGTTAGTAATAACATTGAAGCCCAGGAACACATATTTGTAGAGTCAATTTACGTTCAACTTTACACTGGAAAAATGGCATTTTATGTACTACATTATATGAAGTTTTTCTTTTCTTCTTGTAGATCAGTTATGGTGCTACAAGTCCAGTATTAAGTAACAGACAATTATATCCAACGTTTTTCCGAACTGTTCAGAATGATCACACTATTTATTCAATGTTATCTAAAGTTTTGGAGCATTTTGGTTGGACGTGGATTGGGATTTTAGCTTCCAATGATGACAGTGGAGAGACTGAAACTTTGCTGCTAATAAAATACATGGCCCAACGTGGCATCTGTGTGGCTTTTACCATAAAAATGAGTTTTGGTCAATATAATAATGAATATTGGAAAAATGCAAAGAATTCTGACATCATTAGGAGATCTTCTGCCCAGGTCATAGTACTTTGTGGGACTTTTACTAACACCTTTATGAAATGTCTCTCAGAAATGCATGAAGTGCTCAGCGACCGGACCATCATCCTGACTCCCAACTGGTCCAATAACAAGTTTCTTATTAACAAGTTTACTCATATATTTAATGGTAGTTTGGTCCTTGCCAATTTCCTGATACAGTTGCCAACCATTTGGAGATTCTTTATGAAGATTGTTCCAGAAAATTACCCTGCAGATAAGTTACTAGAACATCTTACCGTGTTATACTTTAATTGCTGCTCATCAAATACCTTCTCGTGCCATCGTTATTGCAACCTATATGGCAAACATCCTCGTAGATGTTCTGCAAAAGATCAGATTGTACGACTGAAAATCTTTAACTATGATGGGATTTTCTCTCGAGTGTTTATGGCGGTCTATGTTACTGCTCAAGCACTAAGTGTGATGCCTTTATTTCTGTATAATAATGAAAATCCCATACATAATTATAAAAAACAGGTAAAGTAAGAAGAAGGATATTAGGCTCCAGGAAAATTAAGCTCATGACGTGTGTGTACGGACACTGGGCAGAAAAGGGCTACATTGTATAAAAGAGGTAATAGGGAAATTGTAGAATAGAATTAGGAACTTAAAGTGACCAGGGTAGTGTGGGGTTAAATCAGGGTTGATTAAAGTTATAGGAAAAGGAAATTAGGTGTTTTTTTTATTAAACATCTTATACTCCCTCCATATCTGATTTGAGCTTACATCTCTGTTTTTGAGGTGTTTTGAGTGCTTTTTTGTTGCCACAGCAAGGGGGAAAGCATGCCAGTCATGACCAAATGTGTGATGGTCACATTAAATGCAAAATGTATTAAAACTTTACAATTGTATTTGCAAACCCAAACCCCTGTAAATAATAATACATTATTTGTTGTATTTTTTTTAACTTTAGTTGCAGATCAGAATATGCCTCAGTTACAGCTTAAAGCTTCTTCATTGTTTACGTTTCTATATAACCTGCTTCTCTGTAATAATTGAGGGGTTATTACCTGATTTATGTATAACTACAGACTTTTATTAAACATTGAGTCTTGTTTTGTTTAATCTGTAGTTACATCACTATCTGAATAATGTTAAGTTTCCACGTCATGATGGACAGCCTCTAGGCTTTGATGAAAATGGGGATTTTGTTAGTTCATATCAGATTTTGAATTGGATAAATTGGATGAGTTCAGGATCATCAAATGTGACTTCTAGATTAGTTGGAAAATTCAATCCTTCAGTGAAAGACGATCAGCAGATCTTGATCAATGAAGCTGCAGTTATATGGAAGCACGGTGCAATTCTATAGATTCCTATTGCACATACATATAACAATACTCATTTGATAACAGTTGTATATTTAACTATAAACACAGCATATATCAAATCAACAATCCTATCAGAGCTCTGACACCATATAGGATCTGCACAGTGTGGTCTGATATTGGCCCAAACGGTCGCCAAGGAATAATACATGCTGGACTGAGAAGGAATTCATATCACAACCCCCTCTTTTCTAATTTAGCAAGTCCTGTCAACAGGCAATTCAATTGGGATTGTTGATTTGATATATGCTGTGTTTATAGTTGATTGTACAACTGTTATCAAATGAGTATTGTTATATGTATGTGCAATAGGAATCTATAGAATTGCTATGTATATTCTATATTTTATATAAGCTTGGTTTTTAATAAATATCTTTTGGGTTATTTCCATAGCGCAATTCTTTTCTATTTAGTTTTGTTTTTCTAAGGGGACTAGTCATCCCCAGCGTTGCTGCTGGATTAATCCTTTCCTAGATGAGCACCGGATGAGTGGTTGAAATTTTTTTTCAAGCATTCTTTTTACTTGTGTTCCATTAGAATGTGACACTTTAAACACATCACATAATTGTCGATGAAATGGGCCCATTAATTTATTTCTAGAGTGATAAAACTCTTTTTCACAATTTACTCTGCAAATAATTATAAACTTCAGCCCTGATCCAAAGAATTAGCAAAATAAATTAGGGTGCACCACAGCTAAATCTTGTACTGCTGATTCAGAGTTCAATGAGTAGTAAGATGCTCTTAAAACATACAAATGATAATAGGCAAAAAGTTTAAAAGCTGTAATACAGCAGCCTAGGAAAATTACATGTTTTAAAATATCAAACGGAGTACTAATTTAAACTGCTTTTTTGTATGTGGTATTTAATAATATTTTTTAGTAAACATAATTAATTAAAAAAATAATTCATTTTTGCTCATTCAAAGTAAAAAAAATTCAAAGAACGGTCCAGCAAACACAAGGTGGAACTGCTAACAATCTTCATGGAAACACTAGTTGTCCATAATAATCATCATTTTGTAAAATAAGATCATTTTGTTTTCATGTAATAACAGATGAAAATTAAGAGATCAATGTTTGGTAAATGACTATCTTAATTTTATATTTTAAAGTTACATCACTTTTTGAAAAAGTTGCCATTTTCATCTGAAGAAAATTCGCCTCTATTGTTTAATAAAAATGGAGATTTCGTCACTAAATATCAGATTCTGAGCTGGATAATCACTGAAAAATTAAATGTGATCTCAACAGCAGTCGGTCAGTTTACTCCATCTGTAAATGAAGATCAACAGCTATTGATTAACAAAAGTGCCATTCGATGGAAGAAAGGATTTAACCGGGTTAGTTGGACCACTGTTAGCTTAATATTTATCTAAAAACAAAGTAATGAATATCTCAGCGCACGGCTTATTGACCAGTTCTATGTGTAAAATGGCATGCAGAAATAGAAGTCACACACAAATATATAATAAGCCCCCTGCCACTTTCCAGGAGTGCCTGATAAAGGTCTAAACAATGAAAGTCCTAAATATTTTTCAAAATTGTAATGTCTGTCTCAGATCCCAGTCTCTCGCTGCTCAGAAATGTGTTTACCTGGGAGCAGAAAGATCCCAAGGCCTGGAAGACATCACTGCTGTTATGATTGTGTCTCCTGCTCTGAGGGGGAAATATCTAATACAACGGGTACACATTCTTTTCTACTGCTTATTAACATTGAAATAATTATGTTAAATATACAGTACATTTACTACATTACATACATTACAATTAACTTCACAATTGTTTAAATAAAAAAAAATTTGTTTGGTTAATGCTATTAAATTTAAGTCATTGTAATGGAACAATTGTTTGTTAAAAGGATGTAGTTCTTATAAAGCATTACAATATTGCCGGTATTAAGGTCATTCCTATCCTTATCCCTCTCTACATCTATTATCAAGTTGGCAATAGCACTTCACCCCCCTCTTGTTATCCTGTTCCCCTTGTCAAATGTTCACCAGTGCAAAACACTAATTCTAAAAGTTTTGAAATAAATATGTATAATTTAAAGGTTGGCGTAAATTGGAGTCCATAAAGTACCCATGGCTTTACTCTTTGCTTAAAAACATTTAGTGAACTTATTATAAACAAAATTATATTATCTTTCAACTCCATTGTTCTTCATAACTTAAAGGAAAAGTTATAAAAAACTATCCAGAAAAGTGCAATTTTCATTACTAAAGTCACCGGATTCCACATGATAAACCTCATTTTAAGCATAGTAAATATAGATTAAACATAGATTAAATGTAATAATGTGAATGACTGTGGAATGTTTGGAATGGGGTATTTAAACTTTTAGATATATCATTCATTATTATATTACAATAGTATTACTGTCTAAATACAAATATAACAGATTACATTTTTAAAATATACTGTACTCCCCTGTACAGAAATTCAGTAATTAAATATATGTAAAATTCAATTCAATTATGTAAATTTGCAGACAGTGAAAATTGCCTTAGATGTCGGGATGAAGAATAGCCAAATGAAAAGAGGGATTTGTGCATTCCCAAAACGGAAGACTTTCTGTCCTACAGCAATGATGAGATCTCTGCAGTGTTTATCTCTCTCTCAGGGTTCTTCTGGGTTATAACTTTTCTAATATTGGGAGTTTTTATATCACATCGGGAGACGTCTATTGTAAAAGCTAATAACAAGAACCTCAGCTTTCTCCTCCTGGTCTCCATCATGCTGAGCTTCCTCTGTGTCTTCTTCTTCCTCGGACGTCCTGTGGATGTCACCTGCATGCTGCGTCAAATCTCTTTTGGAATCCTCTTCTCCATAGCCGTCTCCTCAGTGTTGGCCAAGACCATCATGGTTTGCATCGCGTTCACAGCCACCAAACCCGGCAGTGTATGGAGGAGATGGATGGGAGTGACGTTACCCAACTGTGTAGTCTTTATCTGCTCCTCTGTCCAAGTCATAATCTCTATTATTTGGTTGTCCATCTCTCCCCCCTTCCAGGAGCTGGACACACAGTCTTATCAGGGGAAGATCATTGTTCAGTGTAATGAAGGTTCAGTGATTGGCTTCTACTCAGTCCTGGGTTATATGGGGATTCTGGCCGCTGTGAGTTTTATTTTGGCTTTTATAGCTCGGACATTACCGGACAGTTTTAATGAGGCCAAATACATCACCTTCAGTATGCTGGTGTTCTGCACTGTCTGGATTGCCATGATCCCGGCTTATCTGAGCACCAAAGGGAAAGACATGGTGGCCGTGGAGATCTTTTCTATACTGACCTCCAACGCTGGACTGTTATGCTGTATATTTCTTCCTAAATGTTACATTATTTTATGTAGACCTGAATTAAATACAAAACTTCATTTGCTTAACAACAGAAAACTTGATGTTTCCTAATGAAACTTATTATTTCTTTTGTCCTACATATAAGTCTAAATCTAAATCTGGTCAGTAGGGGACCCACCAAGTAGCAGGCCAATGCGCATGACAGAACTTCCCTGCAGATTGGCCTACTGTTAAAGAAGTGACATCACATAGGGGGCAGGGCCCCGTGGCTGTGTCTTGGGCCCTGCATTTTCTGACAGTGGCCCTGCTGGTCAGTATCTGTGTGCAAAAAGCAAAAACAAAGTATTCCACTTACATGCAAAGAATAAATGTGACTCCCCCTGAAATTCAACATGGTTTCAACTATTTTCAATCTCTCCATTCAACCTGTGTGAGATAATTCCTTACTCAACCACATAAGAAACATGAGAGGAGTACTGAAAATGTCTAATAGATTCTCTCTTCTGTATCTGGTCCCATATTCCAATTATTATTTTAGCTACAAAACTTTATCCATGCAGAACATTGTCCCATTCCATTAAAGCTACCTGTTATCACTTACGAAATAACTAGTTTAACACATTATCCATCATTCTATCCCTGTCCCTAGAACCAAATTATACATTTTCTCAGATCACTTCCTGCCTGGGCCCCTTATGAATCAATCTGCACACGCTCCACTTAGGACAGACATTTGGGGCCTGATTCAGAGGCTGAAAATAAGAACTTAAGGTTTTCGTTTTAATTGTACTTCTGACCACTATACCTCATCTTTCTAATCCAATGCAACACCCTTGCCACACCATCCACCCCTCCCACCTATATAAACCCTCCTCCCCCACCACATTCATCCTTGAGAAAGTCACCCCAGTGTGATGATACGCGTTGGTTTGATACACATTGTTCCTGTACTTTATTTGCCAATAAACAACTTTTAGTTATACATAAAAGCCCACTAGTG